>JAIPMN010020899.1:27013-54284 GCA_020650975.1 Apostichopus californicus | reverse complement strand
CCCCCCCCCCCCCCCCCCGACTGCATGGACGCTCCGCCACTGTATGAAACCATTATTAAATATAAATGATATATATGAGCAATGGAAAATCCAGATGTCACCGGTTCAAATCCTGTTCTAGCCTTAAATTCCTTTGTTCTTTTCCATTCAATATAAATTGGATAAGAAACTCATTGAACTTTGTTTTGTTTCTACTGATCTGGTCACTTTCAGAGGCTAGCAAGATAAAACTGCAGAGCCTTACACAACTATATATTTGCCTGTCCACTTCTGAAGCTGCATTGCAATGTGACCTTACCACAGCTGTGACTGGATTGACCGCAATGCTACATAAGTATCATTCTATTATTCAAGGTATTTGTATGTACGTATTTTAGATCCTCCTGCTAGCAGGAACTCGCGAAAAAGCCTCATTGGCTTATCAAAGCCACAAGCTGACCGAAGTCAGTCTCTTAGATTCATATTTAACGTCCATGATTATGAATTGTAAATTGTCAACAACTCTGTAACTGGACGAAATACATTAATGTTGGAGGGACTCAGACCAGGGACCTTTGATAAGCCAATGATGGTTTCTTCGCGAGGTCCTGCTTGCAGGAGGATCTTAAATACATACACACATATACTGGCTAAATTCAAGTTCTCATTGGTACTTTCACGAATATAATTCACATCTGCTACTGTACAGGCATTCAAGAGCAGTCTAATAATATTTGCTGATAATTAGCAGTAACACAGGGCCTTATGTTAGGTGAGGAAATCATGCTAATTCTTTGACTGATAATTGTTGATCAACCTGGATATCATTTTTTTTATGTTTTCAATGTATACTGGCAGAAAAATGCCAGAGCCTAGTTATTGAGAGTACAACATGTAGTACCAATTAATCACCTCTCAATGTTCCTTATACGAGAAACTTGCTTCCCCATGCAATAGCAGCTGGCTCCCCTGGTCGGTAATGTCATACACTCTATCCGTTCAATATTTGGTGAATGTTAGGTTCCCTAGATGACTTGAGGTACAATCTGGTTCAAGCTGAGATCAGAGCAGAAGAGAATTCAGTGAAGCATCCAAAGATAGCAGAACTAGCCAAACAGATCACCGACTGGCTTAAAAGAAAAATGCTGAAAGCTGATGAAGATTTGGACCTGAAGGTGAGAAAAGTCAAAAATTGAGTTAAAGTAAAGAAAATATTTTGGTGACTGCAGAAAATTTAATATCAGAGACTTTATGTAGTGGTGTCTTGACACTACGTAGCCTCTCATGTAGAGTTGGGTTGTGACTGAGTGCTATCTTGACCAAGCCACAATATATAATATTCACATATAACTGGATAGTATACTCCTCAGTTATACTAACAGATCTATGTGGATGAAAACCATTGGCTGCTCCAACATAGAAAACTATACACCATTTACATAAAGCAATACAAAATATTTTGCACCCTCATTTTAATGTCAACTTTTATGTTTTCATTAGTATGCCTTTTCAATTTGTATGCCTAATTCCATTGTTCTTGCGGCAGTTTTCCTGGTTAAGGTAACAGCTGTGTTTAGGTACCATTACAGCTGTGTTTAGGTACCATTAATAATTGTCTCTCTTTAATTAGTCTAGTATGGTAATTACAGATTGTACTAAATTTTCCACAAAATGAAAAGAAATGATTGTAAAAAGTTTGCATGATGTTAAGTCATAAAGGGTTTTACTTTGTATTGGCTTGTAGGAACATTAAGATTTAAGAAAAAATAAGAAAAATATGAGATATTATATGCACTATACGGAAGGCAGTTGAAGGTGAACATTGTACCTCGAAGACGCAATTTTTTAAATATGAATCATAAATTTGTGAATGTTCATTAAACTTGAAGTAAAAGAGAAGTAAAGGATATCATAGATACAAGTATGATGTGAAGTTGTATGTTATTGTGTATTTGCTTTTAATATAGTACCTTTGATTGGTCTCTTTCTCTGTCTAATTCAGCATTAATTTTTACATCTTTTCCGCAGATTCTAGTCATACTCAAGAAGAACGTTCCTTGCTTAGCGAATAGCATCGTTACTGAATTAAACTCATTTGAAGGTATGACATAACATAAACCCTTGCTCATCCTTTGGTTTACATAGTATACATAAATTAACGTCATAATTTTGCTCTGTAATCCTGTAAATGTTCTGTTTTGCACAATCAATCTCCAGTGTAGCAATTCAACCACTTAACATAGCATTTGTGATATCAGTTTAAATATTCCCTGTGCAGAGCGTGATGTCACAATCTAGTTTCTGTTTCAAGCCTCGTTTTTTTCCTTTTCTATCTTAACAGTCTTCTTTTAATTTGTGTCTTTGCTCTGTTTCACCATTTTATCCTGTTAACCATTTCTTTTCTCTTCAGAAGTTTTACTTGATTTTAAATTATCAGCATGGTTTTGTTTTTATTCACTTTTAGGATTGAGAGCATTGTCTCTAGACCGAAAGTATCGGCCTCATCATAACATCCAAGGCCCTGGACTCCCACAACTGTGTAATAGTAGTATCAATGTTTTTATTCTCTTGTAGGATTGAGAGCATTGTCTCTAGAACCAACAGTACCGGCATCTCCCATCATAACATCCAAGGCTCTGGACTACCACAACTGTGTAATAGTAGTATCAATGTTTTTATTCTCTTGTAGGATTGAGAGCATTGTCTCTAGAACCAACAGTACCGGCCTCTCCCATCATAACATCCAAGGCTCTGGACTCCCACAACTGTGTAATAGTAGTATCAATGTTTTTATTCTCTTGTAGGACTGAGAGCATTGTCTCTAGAACCAACAGTACCGGCCTCTCCCATCATAACATCCAAGGCCCTGGACTCCCACAACTGTGTAATAGTAGTATCAATGTTTTTATTCTCTTGTAGGATTGAGAGCATTGTCTCTAGAACCGACAGTACCGGCCTCTCCCGTCATAACATCGAAAGCCCTGGACTCCCACAACTGTGTAATAGTAGTATCGACACAGATTGACCAGGATTTCATGTGGGCTCAGTTTTCATTGGTGGTGGAGTACTCATTTGCAGAGGGTCCGTCCATTTGGCAGAACCTCTGTATCAGGCAGAACATCCGCCATCTCGGTCTGAAGATCGAACACAGGCCAACAAATCAGCCAAAAGAAGAAGAGACAATAAAGTCAGGTAAAACACATCATTGAAAAGACATAAAAAGAAACAAATAGGTATTGTACATTATTGATATGCAGAAGGTCATGAGATAAAAGTCCCAAATATGTATGTATTTTAGATCCTCCTGCAAGCAGGAACTCGAGAAGAAGCCTCATTGGCTTATCAAAGCCAATTATCAAAGCCAAATATGCTCAGAAGCAAAGATAGATTATCTGATGGGCAGATGCCTAGGGTCCTCAAGATGAAGGGGCTACCAGGGCCAAAGGGCCTCTGTGAACACTAGCTGGTTAGGGCAAGTATATGGTGCCTTGCAGGCCACCCAAGGGTGTTGATTTAGTACAGCTCAAAAGTAAAAAACTGTTCAAATTCCAATGAGCACTCATTGTCTAATTCCGACTCATCATTGACTGGGAATAATTTAAGAGATCACTCCAGGAAAGTACTTTGAGAGATATTTGCAAGCTGACATTTAGATCTTTTACATACTTAAAAATGCCTTGTGAACATCGCCTGTAATGTTTAATATCCGAGTAGTAGCTGACGACAGTTGCCAACGATATAAACCAACTTTGGGGGCTTACAAGAAAGAGAAAATATGGAGGAAAGCAAAAAAGGAAGAAAGAAGGTGATTGAGAGATTGGGTGGGATGGATGGATCTTAAAAAAATATATTCACAATCAAGAGATAAATTAATCTCATCTTGCCAGTCATGATTTGATGCTGCCTGCTATCACTATGTTACCAAGATGGTGGTCTTATTTGTGTTGACACACATTTATGAATGTTAGTATAGTAGAAGTTGCTTTCAGATATTTTTCCATTTTGTCTTTTTGTTGTTGTTTGTATGGAGAGAGGTGAGGGGATAATCCAGTTTGGTGTTTATATTGGTGACAAAGTACTACATCAGTAAATGTGCCCTGGTATGGTCGTGAATAGTCATGACATGGTACTGATAACAATAAGAAACGGTTCATAGCTAACAATGCAACTAAAAATAACTTTTGATGATGGCAATATGCCAGCCATTGTTATATGGTACCACTTTATCAAATAATAATCAGATTTAGAAATTTATTGAAGTTACCATTAAGTAGACTACTCCTAATGTATCAGCTGATACAAGTGGAATAGAGCTTTCAACAAGCTTTAGCCAAAGTGAGGCTCCCATTTTTTATTATTTTTTTTCCAATCTCATTTTGGAGGGGTTTGTCTTTTCCCTTGCTCAGATTTGCTGCAATCACAAGCTGGTGATCCTAAGGTCTCTTTGAAAGTACTCTGCTCCTCCAAGATTACTGAAGATTCAGAACTGCTTTGCCTGCTGGAGTCAAAGTAAGTGTTAAGAGCTTGTTCTTTTTGGAAATTATTTGTACAAAGACTATGTGTTTAATAACATCCTTCTGGTTCTGAAATTTTGTGTTTACAAAAGTAAGGTTAAAAATGAGAAACCTTCCTTTAGTTATGGTAAAATTGATTTAAAGAATTTTTATCTAAAAGAAAAGTTTATGTATAAAACTAATTGTAAGCAACATGCGTTTGATATCAGATGGCATAACTGGAAATCTGTATTTGAAGTTTAATGATTTATTTGTTGTTGTTGATAATATTGACTATATGGTCATAATGTATATGTTATTATGAATTGTACATTGTTTGGACTCTTGATGGAATGATAATAAAAATAAAAAATAAAAAAAAGTAAGTGTTGACTGGAATATGCAAGCAATAGCTATCAGAAAGTGCAGTTTTTATATAATTTATTTATGTATGTAAATTAAAGCACTATAACCCCCCCCCCCCCTCTTCAGTAACAAAATAGATGTAATCAGCTGTACTAATAGGAAGTGGCATGGT
This sequence comes from Apostichopus californicus, assembly GCA_020650975.1. Lineage (NCBI taxonomy): Eukaryota > Metazoa > Echinodermata > Holothuroidea > Aspidochirotida > Stichopodidae > Apostichopus > Apostichopus californicus. The sequence continues at coordinate 49,274 of JAIPMN010020899.1, read as the reverse complement.
ATCTTTGATATTATATATGATTTTTTATCACCTATGATTCTTGAAAGCAATGACATATATTAATTTACATTCATTCATACTTGCTAAATACTCCCAAATCTGATTGGCCCGTTGTCCTCAGCTGAGTGTGCATTAAATTAAGGCATTGAAGACTCGCCCCAGACCACGTGCCGCGCTCTGAGAAAAGTTAACTTTCCGTTGCTTGCAAGCGACGTTTTGTTCGTGTCGCTACAAAATGCAGACAGTACTGAAACGTGATACCTTGTTATCTTTTATCTAGACCTGAGATGTCCATCGCTGCTATGTACACTGTGTTGGGGGCATTGACAGTAGCTGCGTGTTTTGACTTTGCACTAGTGTCTAATTACCGACGGTAGCAAGCTGTGTGTGTATTTTCTGGGATCGATGGTGGTGTCTCACACTTCTGTTACACCTCATTCAAAACTAGGTCAGATTACCGGCATGAGACGTTTCTTTGTGCCAAGTCTTCAATGCATTTAACCTATGGATGATGCATGGTAAACTCATTGTCGTGTGAATATAAGTTGCAAAACAACACCTTGCATCTCAGCAAGCTTTATCCCGATCCCAGCTAGATGCCTAAGCTAATTCAAAGGAGACGAATCAGATCAAGTATGGCACGGCAACAGTCCCCTCAGTGTAAACACCCCTTGGCAAAATGAAGACCAAAATTTCTGAAGAAAAAAGCTTTCAGCCTGCCACGATCCAAAATAAATAAAAAAAATTTAGTCCTGATTCACACATATCTGTTGGATCAAAAACCTTCCATGCTAAAGCTGCCTAAACTACAAAGTTTAACTGTTTGCTTGTGAGAACTCTCTTGTTGGAACTGTTCATATGGCATAACAACTCAATTCAACACTATACTATAACATAGGAATACAGTGTCGTCAGTATGTATGCATAGAACACGTCAGTGACTGTTAAGTCGGTGCACTGTACTGCTGTCGGTTCATGTTGCTATGACAACTGCATGTGCAGTATGCTTTGCATCATTTACTTCTGGCTTCATTGTGTTGTTGAATGTACAATTTACATGTCCTATTACAGTCATTCTTGTTATTTTATTAGCACATTTACGTTGTTATGAGACTTAGGGATAACAAAAGTAAAGAACTACAGGGTAGGGTTTCGAGACCATTGTGTTGGTTATTTTCGTTTTCAAAGTTTTTTGTGTAAAAGTAAGTTGGCCTGACGTTTCGATCCTAGCAGGATCTTCTTCAGAGGCTAAATGACAAGTAACAGTAACAGAAGGGACAAAAACACGCACAGAATACAGACAGGTTAATGAGCACGGTGAACACAATGAGATACATGTAAGGGGATTAGTAGAAAAGGGATGGAGAGAAGAAAGCAACAGGGGAAGAGGAGAGGTAGGAGATAAACAGTGGAGGGACAAAGAGAGGATTAAGGGAAGGGGGTAGGGAATAAACTGGAGAAGGACAAAGACAGAAAGGTGTGAGAAAAAAAGAGGTGGAAGAGAGCTGTGAGAAGAGGAGTGAAGGGGGGAACAAGGGGAGAAGGAGGGGGGACAGAAGAAAAGTTAGTCATGTCCTTGAGTCATGTGTTGAGCCCATGCGGTTGAATGGTGCGAAGGCGTTGCATCCACAGCCTCTCTCTGCTGATTCGTACTAGGTCAGGACGGCTACCTAAGGATTCAATCCCCTGTAGGGACATGTCGTTAATGGTATGGTTGGGAAGGTTAAAGTGTTCTCCAACTGGGGTCTCAGTCTTCATGGTGTTGACTGTGGATCTGCGACCATAGAATCGCTTCTTGAGGGTGGTTTTTTAATATTGTGACATTCTCATCTGAAAATCGTTTATTTTAGTGCTTCGTATGAATCAGTGAACAGGGTTAATGACGGTCTAACATGCATTTATGCACTCATGGTGATACTGTATGAGGCTATTGCTGGATGCCCTCTGCCTAAGCCCTCTTTGCTTGCGTTATGCCCCTGTTTGGTAGACCATTGATTAACCCCTAATTTTATTTTTTTCTTGTATGTTCACTGGTTGCATGTAGTCTCTGCTGTGTGTTCCTATTCAGATAATTACATTTCTGAAAACACCAACAAACAATATCGCATATGGACTTTTAGCCTTAAGGGAGTAAACATTTTAGAAAACGACTTTTCACCTTCCTGTTTAATGTCAGGATCTGCAGTAGTGACCATTGTCACCAATTCTATACCAGAAAAATATATATGGAGGCACCTTACTAGTAGTATAGTTTATACCTTTCCTACACATTAATTGTATTTCTTCCTATTAGATATGATATCACAATCCTTGAGCGAAACTTTGTAAAGTTGAAGGGCCATGGTGTACAAGCAGATATCACTATAGATGTATTGACAGGTGTCATGATCATCACCCATCAAGACGTAGTGAGAATCGAAGCCCTCACAAGAAACATCAACTCCCTCTCACAGCAGTATCAGAAACTATGGATTCTCGTCAGGAACAAAGAGGGAGATGACAGGTATATCCATGAAAAGTTTGATTGTATATCAGTTCACATTACTAGGACTTCGGGAGGGTGTGGTGACAGATCTTAGAACAGAAGCAGAATCAATCAATAAAAATGAGAAACTAGTTGAAGCATCATTAGTATGTATGTATGTATGTATGTATGTATTTGTATGTATTTTAGATCCTCCTGCAAGCAGGAACTCGCGAAGTAACCTCATTGGCTTATCAAAGCCGCAAGCTGACCGAAGTCAGTCTCTTAGATTCATATTTAAGTTGACCGAAGTCAGTCTCTTAGATTCATATTTAACGTCCATGATTATGAATTGTCATTGTCGACAACTCTGTAACTGGATGACATACATTAATCTTGGAGTGACTCGAACCGGGGACCTTATGATTGGAAGGCACCGGCGTTAACCACTGAGCTAACACTCCGTGGTTTTCAAATGGAAGATACAACTTCTTTATTAATTGATTACTTTGCAACAGCATTTAGAGGTTTGTTTCAGCTTCAAGGGTCATATTTAATGAGAGCTAGCTTCTATAAACAACATTAGCCGTATTAAACAAAAGCAAAGCTCATTCTTCAGTTTGAGTGTAAAAGCTTTCTGGAAGTAAATATAAATCCAGTCAAAAATATTCTCCTATTTTTATTAAATTCTGAAGTCTTGTATGTATTTGGCAAGTACGATATGATAAAGGTTGAATTTTTAGTTTGCTCACTATATTCATGGCAAAAGCGATAATCTCTATGTAGTTGAAAAGGCATCATTGATGTACTATTTATAAAACAGAGCTCACACAGGTATAGATGATGTAAACACATCACTACAATGTCAACATAAACAGTCAAAAACAACATTTTTTTTCTCTTTCTCTCTCTCTGTCTCTGTAATAAGTATAACAATTTCTCTCCATATTTCAGATGTTTTCAGAGTAAGAACTTCAGGAGATGTCTTTGCCAGCTGTATTCTGCGATTGCACAGTACTCTAAGAAAGAAGACGAGTTTGAGGTTAAAGTAAGGTCATTTGAAAATTTGAAATAATATTAATAATAATTTTTTTAATTTTTTTCTTTATTAATAATAATATTAATGATAATATTAATAATAATATTAATAATAATAATAATAAAAAATGGAAATTAATTTGAAAACCTTTGTCTGGCTTCAAACTAACAATTTGTGTACTTCTTCCATTTGCTAAAAGTGACCGTTAGGAGACAAAAAAACATGTTCCATCATCAGGAATTATATAAGAATGTCAAAGTAATAGCTGGTATATGTTAGTTCCCTGGTATTCAAACTTTTTTGCTCAATGGGCCCCGATTTTCACCTTCATGATCTTGGCGACCTTCCAGTGGGGGATGTTATGACCTGAGGGAGGGGTCAACTGGGAGAAGTAAGAGAAATTTATGTGTGATAAAGGGAGCTTAGTCACAAATGGTGCTGTAGTTTGCAACTTTTCAAGTAATTTAGGCACAAATACCGGCAATGTGTTTACTTCCAAATGTGTGGGTGATACCACCCAAGAAGCTTTGACAACCCTAAACAAGGGATCTCAACCTCCAGGTGTTAGTTCATCACCTAGAAGTTGACTGATTCTGCCTGCCTCTGTGAAACCTTTAGCCAGCTTTCTCTTCCATCTTTGACCAATTAATCCCATTGATCATTGGTGACCATTGACCAATCCTGTTTATTGTTAGATTTACATTTGAGGGGGAAATTGAGGGTACAACTGGCACAACTTAACCATTCCCTTCTGGTATCTGATTTTGCAGTTGGAGATTAAGATTGATAAAACTGTCAATTTTCTCTGTGATCAACTTTTGTGTATAGCTGAGGATCGCACCAAATGACATTGTTCAGAGTTTCATATAAATCTAAGAATTATCCTAAAGGTGGCATATCTAACATTGGCACAATATGAAACAAGAACTAAGTTAAGTTCTTGTTAAGTAGCATATTCATACAAAAACTCACAGTTTCAACAATAGCACTATCTTTTACCACATTACTAGAAACACAAGTATGTGTTGTAAATTTCTGGCATTTTTGGTGCGTCATCAGATGCGTAATATCTCAAAAAAAGTTGTTTTTATTTTTATAATTTAGCAAATAACTGCACTTAGCTTGGCTGGCCTTCAGTACTTTCATAGGCAGATCTACCTATGGGACTAGACTGTATGTAAACTATTGCAGTAAGCTGTTATAGATATCACATGATTACAGGCTACAATTGGCTATTTGTTGGCTAAACTAAGGCCAAGGAGAAACTTCTCAGCTAGTGGTTCTTTAAGGACAATGTACTAATTCATTGAATGACAAAAATAAAACAAAACATATAATATAATATAATCATTAAAATTCAACTTTTCCTTCAGAGGGGAGGGAGGGAAGTTCCACCAAAGAAAGATGGTAATCCTAGGTGTACTGCAGTCGTATAATTTTGTAAATATAGCTCAACCAGCTTCTTTATGTCTTCTTCATGCCATTCATTATCTCCATCTTTATTTTTTGTATTCTTTCTTTTTCTTTCTTTGTAAGGTAATTTTTGGATGTTCTGTTGAAGAAACAGCAGAGCTCATACATAGTGTTTGCCAAAATGCAGAAAGGAACATCAGCAGTGCCTGGCATAAAGAAGATTGGCTTCACAGGCAGTGTATCACTGCATATCCAAGCAAGGTACAAAACGATATTGAAATGCTGACAGATGTACACATAAATAGATGATGATTCTCTTTAAAAACAGTAATCAAGTTGGATATTTTGAAAATTATGTGAAGACACATTTAGTTTTAAATCATGGATGGGAACTTAAAAGAGTTGATACTGTTAAGAGGAAAGGGCAAAATATCATCTTTATTCTTGTCTCAATTTCTTATGCAAAAATTGAATGAAGATGATCAAATTTTAATTATAGTAACTGTTCTCTCTGGGGACATGGTTGAAGTGGTGGTACCGGTGAGGAGGAATGGGTGGGTCAATTACACCCATGCCTGGAAAAGAGAAGACTTGATATAAGCCGGTGTTTGTCCACGATCATCACATGGACATGGTTTTAAATCAGCATCTATTGTCTTCCTAATCCTTGGGAAACACTTAACTTCCTATGTAAATTTTAAAAAAGAATTTTTAATAAAATATCTGTAGTTTTTTTCAATTTCGGGTGAATAAAGTGCACAAGTTATGTTTTGTATAGCTAACCGCATAAAGAAATATTTTTTTCCAGCACGAAATCTTCTTGACCCAGTTTCCATCCATCAATTCCTTTACTGCACAAGTCCTCCTGACGTCTACACCACTTAACAAATTGTTGTCCAGCTCCGCAGAGGAACTTGGCTCTCTTGCTCCGTGGGTACCCCGCAAGTTTCTTAAGGTATGCCCCAGTCAATGTCTGGAATGTTTTAGTTTAATAACATAACAGGCTTTTGTGTGATAAAAAAGTAGCTTACTGTGTGGGTTTTGATAAATTAGTTGATGTCTCTTGATAGAAAAAATTTGCTATATGTCTTCTATTTCTTAACATATATACATTCACTTCTTATAACACTAAACTTTTACTCTGACAGGAAGACTAAAATCATATTTGTGAAGCAGATACGATATTTATCAGATCCTTTTCTAGTTTCGTATCGTTTTCCAAATTGATATACGCGTTTCCATTTCTAAGAAAACCCGGACACTTTCTTTATGTGGAAGCATTACCTTTGTTATCATGTAATCTCAGCAACGTAAAACGTGATACAAAGATGAGGGTTTAAACCAATCAGTTTCATTTCATATTCACTCATAACTGTTTACCTATAACTTAAAACAGTGTGATTGCCATGCCCTTATGGAATGACGTTAGAACTCTATTGAAGTAAACAGAACTAAGAATAAGCCTCATGCATCCTTAGACTTAACTTATTGATATATTCTTTGTGATTCCTGATATAAAATTTAATGGTTCTATACCCTGTTTGTATTTTGTATATATTTGAGTGAAAATGATGCCTAAGCTTAGTTTGACTGCATACTTTCATATGTAACATTCCTCTTGGGTAAATAGAACCCTTTGGTAAATACACCTGGCTACATCCACCTAACTTCCAACTTTACACTTGATGCATGTACTAATGCAATTGAAGATTTTTCAACTGTTTATTTTGTGCTGAACATGTTATATATTAATTAACTGTACACTAGATTTTTGTTTGTTTGAAATAATCTGTCAGTAGGAAACAAGGGGGGGGGGGGTTGGTGTCTGAATCCCCCTTTGAAGTATACATTTACATTCGGCTGCACCCACCAAATGAAATTAATTTATCCTACCAGTTCTGACTTCCTCAGTGAAATCTCTAAAATTGGCCCTCGTGTATGTGAACCATCACATAAAAGTTCAAACCACTCACACAACTCCTCCTTGTTATGTGAGTGTTTCATAATTAAACTTGAATAGGTGATAGTTATGATTGTAGACATGGTCAGTCTCACCTGCTGTATAGTGTTAATGATAGTGTGTAGCCTAACTTTGACTAATTTATGTTAAATATTCAGTTGGCATGCTGTAATAGTGACCACACAGATGAAATTTATGACCTGAAATTGTGTGTATTGCAAATTAATATATCGATGACATATAAACCGTATGAGTTTATTGTCTGATCTTCTTAAGATATTTGAAGAGCAAGCCCGACGTAGTTTTGATGTGAACGGTTGCTTGGCCAAGACCGCCATGGTCAAGTCGACTAGAAGTCAGTCGAAGCTTCAAGCCAGAGAAGGGATTGCAGCCAGACAGAACTTGGACATCTGTCAGCCTCTTAGTGGACTATGTCAAAAATCGGGAAACCATGGCGACAGAAACAAACTTGATGATGTGTTTGGAAGTCTGGCAGCCACGACACAACACAGGTGGTTGCAGTCTGATCGCAGAGGAGATGTAAAGCCGCCTCCTGTTAAAGGAGAAGTACAGTCTTACCTTGGAGTACATGTACAGCCTGATCACAGCGGAGACGTGTGGCATGGATATGACACAGGCGAGATGGAAGTCAGTGGTTTAGGAATAAACAAGAGAAAATATAACATCAGTCCTGAGATGATCAATAAGTTACAACACCTTCACAGAATACCACACGGAAATGAGAGAGGCAAAGTAGATGGTAATTCAGCTAATTACAGCCGTGGTAGTTGGACGAACCCCCTCCAGCCGCCAAGAGGCTCATTGACTTATAAGGAGAGTGGTAGTTGGACAAACCCCCTCCAGCCACCAAGAGCCTCATTGACTTATAGGGACAAAGAAGCAGTACAACCAACCTATGGAATGGTTCCCGATTCATATCAGAAGACAGCCATAGGCTGCAAGAGTTACATGCCTGCAGGAGAAACAAGAGATGTTCCCCATGTTGTACCATCTGTCATGGGTGATTATTCAAGGTACCCGATACCTGGTCATAACCACCATCAGTTTCCAGGTTAGTTTTAATATGTTAATATTTTACTAAACTGCTTCAGCTCGTAAAATTATTAGCAAACGGATCCAAAATCGGCCCGAAATATTATGTGCATTCACGTTTTATCTACCGTATTTGAATAATAATTTAATAACGCTTTGCAAACTCATTAAATTGCTATATACAAGTCCAAAGATATATAGCAAGTTTTTGGGGAGGGTTTTTTGAAACAGTAATTATAGTATTTTATAAGACAGAATCCAGAGCATTCAAAACTGCTGATTAAACAATATTTGAACAATAAGTTATTCCCTACTGAAAACTTCGCCATCAGTAGCTTAAATCCTATTGGCTGTTAAAGGCATTGAAGACTCGCCCCAAACCGCGTGCAACCATCTGAAAAAGTTAACTTTCTGTTGCTTGCAAGTGACGTTTGGTTCGTGTCGCTACAAAATGCAGACAGTAATGAAACGTGATACCTAATAATTGTTATCTTTAGCTGAACCTGAGATGTCCATCGCTGTATCGTTTGCATACTGTGCTGTGGGTATTGACCGCAGCTGTATGTACTGACTGTACACAAGTGTCTAATTACCGACGGTAGCAAGCTGTGTGTGTATTTTCTGGGATCGATGGTGGTGTTTAACACTTCTGTTACACCTCCTTCGAAACTAGGTCAAATTACCGGCATTAGACGTTTCTCTTTGCGCGAGTCTTCCCACCCTTTAAATACAGATGTGAACAAAAGCAAAACTTGGAAGGATAATAATTAAAATTCAATTGGTGCTACTGGTTAAAAAAAATAACCCCTGTGTGTTAGTTGTGTCTCACTGTTTCAATTCCTGTTAGCTGCAGTAAAACTATTGGCATTGAGTTGTGAAAGGAAATTTGAGGGACACTATGTAAGGATTCATTTGATGCTGCTAGTCATAATAATAGCACTGTTGGTAGCTGTTTGTTATTGATTTATGACAGCACATTTGAAGGACACTATGAAAATGATGTTGGTTCATAGTTTCAATCAACATTGGCTCAGTAAATGCTCTGACATTGATAAGTGACCTAGGGATGCACAGATTTCTAATCCAGCAGGAATTCTAAACAAATTTGAGGAATAATTCAAATCCACATCCAGATGGATGTTTTTTTTTAATCTGGCCAGATTTGGAGGATTTACAAGTAACTTAGAATGCACCAGAAATATAAAATCAGCTTCATACCTTCTTAAGTAAATTTGCATGGAAAGTAAATAGCACTTGTCATACAAATTAAGCAAATAACCAAGATTTTTTTAATTTGAGGTACTACCTGTTTTTATATGAAATGCTGGATTTAGACACAGCAAAACTTTCACTGACATTAAAGTTATCTATACCGAGCTGTGGTTCTTAACAGGTGTGGCTTCATGGACGTTAATTATGAATCTAAGAGACTGACTTTAATAGGTCAGCATGCGGCTTTGATAAGCCAATGATGGCTTCTTCGCGAGTTCCTGCTTGCAGGAGGATCTAAAATACATATATAGTCTACTACGCTGTGCCATTGGTTGTCTCCTGCATCTGCAGACAGTATGACAGCAAACTTGAAGGACACTATGTTTAGATTCAATTGGTGCTGCTAGTAGTAGGCCTAAGAGCAATTCCTGTCTGGTAATCGTTTCATACTGAGATATGACAGTAAGAATGCTATGGCAGTTTCCATGAGTGTTGTTGGTTATTTCAAGCCTGCAGTTGTAACTGACTGAATTTTACATTTCAATTTTTACACTGAGCTATAACAGTAGACTTGAAGGACACTATGGGAGTGAATATGACATTGGGCTCAGTAAATGTTTGACACTGAGCTATAACAGAACACTTGAAGGACACTATGGCTGTGAATATGACATTAGGCTCAGTAAATGTTTGACACTGAGCTATAACAGTACACTTGAAGGACACTATGGCAGTGAATATGACATTGTGCTCACTAAATGTTTGGCACTGACATATGCTGCTGTATGCTGTATGCTGCTGTATGGGGTAATCATGACACTTAAAAATGAAAACTAATCTGCCAATATGCAGTATATAATGTCATATCTTGTGTTCATTCGTTTTTACTTCTAAGCCTAGTTCACGAACATACCGCATCCGGTGTGAAAATCTAACGCAATAAAATATCTCCTCACGCATGTAATACCATTCATAATCTTCCGAGATATCTTATGGCAGCGATACATGAAAGGATGTACATCTGAGCAGCAATCTTATCCAGGGGCAACAGGTCAATCCCTGGTGGAGCAGGGGGGTCATTCTCGGTAAAGTTTATTGCAAATGGCATGCCTTCATGCCAGGGTGGGTAGAGAAATTACGCTTATCCTACTACTCAGCTTGGTAAGAGCTCCGTTCCTCGTTTGTCAACAGATAATTTTGAAAACCACTCCTGATTCACAATTAAATCTTTCTTCAATCAACTATATTGCTTTTGTTGAGCCTTTCTTCAGTATCTTGTTTTTCTTGTACCAAATTAATTCTAACAGGACCAGTGTTGAGGCCACACAACAGTCTCCTTCACCATTTTCCCAATGAAAAGTGAAGTTTCCCTCTTATTGTATTTAGCTTTCTTGGCTGATTACAATAATTGCTCAGTATACATCTGGTTACACTTGTATAAGTGTGCAGCAAAGTTGGCTTATTCGGTACACCGTTATTGTTGTTAATTGCTGATGTTGTTCTTGTTTTTCAAGCATTTTGTTTTAATAGTGGGGGATAACATCTGAAAATGAGTCCACATTTAACAGGTCCTACATTTGATCCAGATAACATTTGTAAATGAAGTTTATTGAATTATTAGCAACAAAGGATTTTCCTGTTCATCCTCATAGGTGCACAAAATTCTCAGCATGCAATATTTGATGTATCTCAGGCTGGTAGCAACACCATGGGATTAAGCAAACACAGACGGTTGGCTTATCAGAAGGTTCCTGGAGCTATCGACGGTCAAACTAAGCTTAGATTTCTCTGAAATTCACTACCAGTGTCAAACTTCATAATGATGGAAAGCTATGTGAATATTCTTGTAATATTTACTAGGCTGTTTGTGCAAGTATTCTTGGTGTTACCTTTATACAATACTAATATTACTCATCTGTTTAGTTCAGATTGTATTGTCCTGTTTACTTCTATTCAAGTTGCATTAAATGTTTAACTACTAATTGTCTCTTGGCCTCTTTGAGGTAAGATTGATCATTCTTCAATAGATAAAACTGTAAAAGGATTTTCGTCCACGTTTGGTTTGTAAACATGTTTGTTTATTGAGAGTGTCTTGCTTGGTGCAAAACTGAAGGTTGTATATAAGGTTCCGTTTATCAGCTACGAGACAGACCTAGAAGTGGTTGACAGTAGAATATATTGCGTTGAATTCTTACATTTCACCTAATATATGCTATTCTATCAAGTATTACTCTCAACTCACCATTCATTGCATTGTTAGGGAAAACTAATGTGTTTGTGGTAAAGCTTTATTGATTGTTTGTTTGGGCATAGGATACAGGGTAAATCTGGCAAAAGGATTTGCTGCACAAAATGCTGCACAAAACCGCGTGCCGCCCTCTTAAAAAGTAAACTTTCCATTCAGTGGCGGAGCTAGGGGTATTGGTCAAGGGGGGCGAGAATGGTCTGTAGGGGCGCTTTCGACACTATCTAAGCGGAGCGCCACACAGGTTGGCGCGGAGCGAACAGACATTTTTTGAGTAAAGATACTTCCTAGATCGCCGGAAATGACCCTTTCCGGGCCTTGCTAATTTTCAAATAAACGAAGAATAAATAGGTGTCATCGCCAACAAAATGTGACAAATGTCAATAGGTAGATGAGAGCGCAATAAAAAAGTAAATAATCGCGAATAAGTTAAAAGTGGTAAAAAGCTGAAAAGGGCGCCAGCAGTCCATTTGAGTCCGTCGGGGGCATCCGCCCCCCCTGACTGTATAGACGCTCCGCCACTGTTTCCAATGCTTGCATGAGAAGTTTTTTTCTTGTCGCCACAAAAAGCAGACAGTAATGAAACGTGATACCTTGTTACCTTTTTCTGGACCTGAGATGTCCATTTCTGCTATGTACACTGTGTTGTGGGTATTGATCGTAGCTGCATGTATTGACTGTACACTAGTGTCTAATTACCGACGGTAGCAAGCTGTGTGTGTGTATTTTCTGGGATCGATGGTGGTGTCTAACACTTCTGTTATGCCTCATTCGAAACTAGGTCAGATTACCGGCATTAGACGTTTCTTTGTGCGCGAGTCTTCACTCCCTTTAAGCCATTCTAGATGACCCACAAAATATCTCTTGTCTATTCTCTTGGGAAAACTATCAACCATCTGTTTTTGAGTGATTCTAGTCCCTGAATCATGCGCCTCCTGCACACTTGTCTACAATGTTCAAAACTTCTTAGAGTAGCTTTTGTGGACTTGGCCTCATTCATTTGAATACTTTTTTTAAGTAGAAAACAATAAAATAACAGTATAATCAATCTGGTAATAACTCAGCATGATGCTTGACTAAATGCTGAAAAGTAGAGTACCAGGCACCTGATTTTAGCTAGGTAAAAATCTTTCGGAAATTTCCTGGATCTTCTGTCGTTACAAAAAAATACTTTGAAAATGAGTGACCAAACAGCCTCTTAAAGTTTCCATGGCAAGTTGCTGGTGCTAATGTTGAACTTGAACTATGACTGGATGTCTTTATTTTACTGCTGTTGATAATGATCATCATCCTAGAACTACCTACTATTTTATCATATTTATAATATTTCCAATGTATTAGAAGAAATTTTTAATTTTTTACAAGACATGAAATTGTATGGTAAAGATCACAAAGTTCTCTAAAATTCTTTAAGCACCATTTTTGGTAGAACATAATTGGATTTACATCAATATCTTAACTGAACTTTACAATTTTGAACTGCATTCCATCTTCAAATGTTACAATCCGAATAAATTTCTGGTGCTACGTTGTTCGACGTTATTTCTTCGCAAGTTTTATGACCTCAGTGAGAGTCACCTGATATTATTCCACCTCACTGCTTTCAGACATTCGTCCTGATTTGCAGTTTCTAGTTTCTGTTTTCACCTTTACCAAAAGAAATATCAAATGACAACAGACAATAAAAAGAAAATACACATGTTTCACATCATGTTAAACAGTTTTATTACTTTTTCTTCTCTTTCAAATCATCTGACAATTATTTCCAGCGGTCGGTGGCATTTGCCAATTCTCATATCCCACATTATGAGACAAGTTTATATTGATACAGGGATGACTTTAAAAAGAAAACTTGTTGGTTTTCCTCCAAAAATCAGAAATTTTCTTGAAAGGCTGTCTCAATAGCAAAGTTGGTTTTCCAACAAGATCAACATTCTACTTCCACTGGGTAAAAGAGAATGGTCCTACAAACTAATGGAAAATCCACAAAAGCCAGCCCTGTCAAATGTAGATGGCTTGCACCTGTCCATATTTTCCTTAAAATTCTTTAAAGAAAAATAGGGCGAACAGTTTTGCAAAGAATTCATCTGTATTTCCCTTGAAACATGTCTTGGTGGGTAATATTTGCTGGGATGTAATACTTACAGACGTACCCAAAATACAGATGTACCCAGATGGTACACATGTAACCCAAATACAGATGTCCCCAGACGGTACAGATGTCCCCAAAATACAGATGTCCCCCAGAGGGTACAGATATACCCAAAGGGTACAGATGTACCCAAAACACTTTCATTCTATTGGTGTGCCCTCATCAGATCCACTAACTTCTAATTTGGTTGATTGCAGTAACCTGATTATGTCCACATGTTTAAATTCTGCAGGTTTTGTGTTGAATGTCTCCAGTAACTGTTTCCTTTCACTGTCCTCTGAAGTATAGTATAGCTGCACCTGATTGGCCAATAACTGGGCTTCTTGTACTTTCTGTCAGGAGAAAAAGTAAAATATGCTTCATAGGGAGTGGCAACTCATCCCTGTGATATTACTCGCTACACAAAAACTGTACGAGAAGCAATAGAATGCTTTCCCCACTATCCCCCCTATAGAAAGCTTTCCCCACTAGTGGAGTTTTCCCCAATCTCAAGGAAATCGAATCAACAGAGGCGCTAAACTTTACAAAGCAGGGAACAAGTAATTTATTTTCAACAAACCAGAACATAGTTAAATTACATGTAGAGTCAATTGGTTACATATGGGATTGGCAGGGGAGAGTCAAGATTTACCATTTGTACATATCTTAGGAAGTTTTTTAGTATTTGTGTGCTAAATTTCAAATGTTAGTTTAAAAGGACTTCCATGGCCATCAGTGACCCATCTCCCCAGCTACAGCATCCCTAGAGTGTTCTCTCTCTCACCACCAAGTGTCCAATCTCCCACCACAAGTGACCTTTTCCACCAATAGTGTCCTCATTCTCTCCCACATTGTCCCATCTCCCACCAACAGTGTCCTCACATCCAACAACTGCTCTCCAACCACTAACAGTTTAGTTCCAGTAACAATGTCCTACCCCACCGAAAAATGATCTCTCAACCAAGTGTCTGCAATCTCAGCACATACCCATCAACAGTATCCTCAATGACAACATTGTCTTTACTCCCACCAACAGTGTCCCATCTCCCACCAACAGCATCCTTCCCACAAACACCTGTGCCCATTCATTTCCCCACCAACAGTGCTCTCCTACAACTAACAGTGTCCTGTCCCACCAAACAGTAGTGTCCTTTCTTCCACCAAAATTGACCCCTTCCACCAAGTGTCCTCATTGCCACCAATTGTGACCTCTCTCCCACACACACTGTGTCCGCTCTACCATTCTACTATGTTCAGATATATTGCAACCTTCTAAATAAAAACAATGACAAACCTGTGGATATCCCTGAAATGTTCAAAAAAGATCAATATAATTCCATGTGGTTAAATTTAATAAAAAATTATAGATATTTCAACATCTGTGACCTCCTTGGTTGTTTATATTTCGAACTGATGTCACTTTTAGTGCTCTCTGTAAATATCCTTATTTACAAATCTCCGCTCGAATGAAATTTACACTGTCGTCAGCGGGAGAGGCAGTTTGAACAAAAAGTATATCTTACCAAAAAATCTGTGTTTAGTTCCCCTGTGAGCAGGACAATTCCTATAAGGTGAGAGGGACAAAAAAATATGAAGCAAGCCTTGAACAATTATCAGCAACAGGAGTTTCTTTCAATAGCAAATTGTCTGAGGTAATTCAATGACTAGATTAGTATTAAGTGCCAACTGCAACAGTAATCTTGCTATCACTGAACATACATATATTGCATACCATAAAACTGAGGGTGATCCTCACTGGGCGAAATGGACAAAGCTCCACCTACACACCAAGCTGAGAGGGGTTTCCTACTTTCAAAGGTGAGTTGGTCTTTATTAACTTTGAACTTTGTAACATTTGTTTGCGGGGGAGGAGGGGTAAAAAGGGTAAGGGGTGTCTTCTGAGGGTTTGATTGTAGGTATGATGTCATCTTTCAAGGAGAAAACGACATTTTGACAAAACTAAACTGTCATATTGTAGAAACTGGATTGCTTGGGGGAATAGGAAGGGGATGTGAAGGGAACCGGGAGGTAAGGGGAAGGGATAAGTTCTGACTGGTGGAGGTAGTCAGAAGAGGGGAGGAAGGTCTTGACCAGCAATAATAGATGTTGTGTACATGAAACATTTCATAGAAGGAACTGTGATCTTTGGGCAAATCAATCTTTCATGGTGTGTTACCACTGTCGAAGATGAAATATCTGGTTGCTAGGGTGGAATAATGAAAATACCAAGTACTAATACCAAAGGATCGATCATAACCTTGTCTAAATCAGAATTCATGATTTGTTTACCAAATTTCACTGTTAACAGCAACCCTGAATGTTGCTGTAATTCTACATCTGGTATTTTAGACTTTTAAGAGAATTACCTTTTGCCTCCGCTAAATCCGAATAGTGAGTCAAGGTCAAAAATATCGGGGCATTTTCATGGTACGCCTGTTAAACAGAGAGAGGAAGGAAAAACAGCGAGATATGGAAGTTAAAAAATAAAGCTTTTCCATAAACAGAATGAATATTGAGTTTTTATGGCAAAATATCAATTTTAGATATCACCGCGACACCTACCTAGATGATACACACTTTTGTACGTTGTTGCGTATATCATACACAGTTGTATTGAATTCCATCAACATCCACTGTTTGTTACAGCCCATATTGCATGACAGGAGCCAAACTTCATCCATAAAAGTGACTTTTTACAACTGGTTAAGATCAATCTCACTTTCAAGAGGGATTCAGTCATATTTACTGTTTTGTGTTCATTATTTACATTGTCGGCGTATGGTCCAGTGTGTAAATTAAACAAAATTCCTTCCGTGCATATAGTTTAATGCAACGGACAGATACTGTTAGTGTGCTGCCTTTGGGGTCATATTAGACATATATAGAAAAATATTGACACCTAGCCAGGGGCAGCAAAAAGAGATTCAATCCGGGGGCACAAATGTTTCAGGGCAGTGGGACATGTAACTTTGAATTGACGAAAGAAACCACAGTTATCTAAAACTTCCTGAAAAAGTAGACAATCTTTTTCATTTCACATGGCAAAGTCCATTATTTTAAAGTTTATTAACAAAGCGGTGCTTTTGTAATCAACAACAGGGCACTTTTCGATAGCATCCTTAGGTAAGAAAGCCTTAATAACAACATTGCAAATGAGAGGAACTACTTCATAGGTAACAAAGCCCAATTGCAAATGAGAGGAAATACTCCATAGCATCCATGTAGCAAACTGAAATTTTTTTAGATACTTGAGAATAAAGTGTGTCAATCTAGTAGAAAATGTGCTAAGGTTATGTAAGTTAACTAACAAATATTTGCTTCTTGACTAAGTGAACCATTCATGTGACATTCAAGCCATCAGTCAAACTAATGGTTATTTGTATAGTCACGACAGGTGGATGGTACGGTAACGTGAGAGTCTCTACAATGCTATCTAGTTTACCTAGGCATATGATTGGATCATGGCATATATGACTAGACCGTTAGGAAATTTGGATAGGCAATCATGGGTACAATGAATAGGATCTGACAAGAAATAGGACACATTCATGAAGGTAAAAAACAAAAAGAGAAATTATACAAAGTAGTAGATATTTTTAAATGAACTGAATCATAGAGATGCTAAAGAATGATATTACATTAAATGGATCACTAAGAAAGAACAGCAGATTGGGCCTGTAGGTAAGTTACCATTTGTAATGAAAACATTTATGGAGGAGTAATGGTTGGGGTAGGGGAGAATGGGGACAAGGTAAAAGAGGTCAAGGGCTAGAGAATATATTGGAAGTGTAACATTCCTCCTTGGTCTCCTGGGGAAGCTACGAGGTCACTTTTTTCAAAATGATCAGAATGGACAAATACAACCCTCTTTCAGCTAGGGAGTGTCTCACTTTTGATTCCACGAAGACACAAAACCGAACAAAAAGACTTGGAAAAGTTGTAATTTATCATTAAAACTCCATTTGAACTGAACATTAGGTTGAGTTACTGACGAATACTATACTACACAACAAATGCAATGGAAACATATTTTCAATAGTGGGAAATGGTGTTGCAATTAAGGCCCAAAATATCAATTTCAGTAGTAACAAAAAGTATTGTAGGTCACGCTGTTCGTGCCAACCCCAGCCCCACACCCCCTGCCCTTGCACCCTCACTCCCGATCAACAGGGTAGAGATGGAAAGAAAAGAAGGGCGTGGGAAGGGGCAGGATGGGTGGAATATGCTCATCCAAGGATTGTTTGTTGCATCTTGTACCTTCAGCCTGACCTAGCTTTGGGCTACTCTTCGGATTAACTTTTTATCTCCATTCTTCATACATGTGGCCACTGCATCCAACGAAGATAATCGATTTGGAGACAACTTGCTTGTGATCATTGCATCTTGATTAAGTATTACACAACTGGTCTGTCAATGTGTCTGCTACACTAATATATCATTGTAAATTTGAACACTAACACTAGCTATAGCCTATCTATTTCATCATTGTACTACTACACTATAGTAAAACTGTACAGCCAGCCTATCTTTTTCATCATTGTATTACTACACTATAGTAAAACTGTACAGCCAGCCTATCTATTTCATCATTGTATTACTTCACTATAGTAAACTGTACAGCCAGCCTATCTATTTCATCATTGTATTACTTCACTATAGTAAAACTGTACAGCCAGCCTATCAATTTCATCATTGTATTACTACACTATAGTAAACTGTACAGCCAGCCTGTCTATTTGATCATAGTATTACTACACTGTAGTAATCTGTACAGCCAGCCTATCTATTTGATCATTGTATTACTACACTATAGTAAACTGTACAGCCAGCCTATCTATTTCATCATTGTATTTATACACTTCAGTTTATCTTTTATTTTCCCCGACAACCTGAATATCAAGAGCAGCTGCCATCTTACCTGGAAATTAACCAATGAGGTAAAATAGCAGCAATCTCCTTCAAACTGTCCCAGAAAGAATTCATAGCCAGCTTTCTTTGGTAGGGCATATAGAAACTGTTAACACAAGACAATGAAAGAGATCAATGTAAAACAGTAAATGTGGGAAGATGTTAAAATACTACGTTGTGTAAATGTAAAATATATAAAGAGCCTGATAATTCTAACAAGATCTTCTGTAGAGGCAGACTGATTCTTTATTCTCTTTCAAGCATATTTAAGAAGATCCAAAAGATAGATCAACTAAATTTAGTCAATACAAAAAAACAACAACAAAATTATTGGAAAAGGTATTGAATTATGCAACATATAAATCTTGTATAAAGGATATTTAGTTTACATCCCTTTAGAAGAACCTTGTTCACTCAAGCAGATACATTGACTGCAGATGAGTCACTCAAGCAGATTACCCTATGCCTAAGGACATGAGTGTTTCATGTGTAACAAAAGTCCATGGACAGGTGTGAGTTAACTGATGATGTACATGTAGTATGACACAGTGTAAGAAAATGGCTGTGGTACCCCCCCCCCCCCCCGGGGTGTGCTTATGAGTGAAAATCAGGAAATCAAGCAAGGAAAGATTGATCATGTGACACCTGAGTTTCGAACATTTTAACCAGGTCTTCTCTTAGGAACTGGTGATGGGGAACTACAGGCAAAGGAGGGGAATTGGGGAAGTGGGAGGAAGGGAAGGGGGGCGGAAGAGGGTCTTCCTTAAGGAGAACTTTCCATTGGGGAAGAACCTTTGTATACAGTGGTATACTAATAGAGTAGAAGGCAGGGTGGGAGGGAGTGCGAGGGGTGGGGGGGGGGCTTCCCTCCTGATGAATTAATTGTCAATTACTGTTTTGTAACATCTTCATATGTGCAAGTGTTTTCTACTGTGATATGACTCCATCTCTATTAGTTCTGCAGTCTGTAAATCACACAAACAGCTGTTGAATGAGCAGATCCCACACTAATGTAAACACTGATGAATTCAGTCATAAAGGTGACTTATTTACAACACACTGGCAAGGAAATGGGACAGGATTATATGATATAATACCTAACCAATTGATTTCATTGATTTTGGAGAGAGACACCATCAATATATTTTCAGGGCAGTGCAAATTAAACAGACGTTCTCTTGAATCCATCCTGGACTGGGTTTATTAAGGTCAATACTGATGACTTTTAAATATGCAAACTGCTTTTACATTTCATTCCTTATTCATCTAATTTGGATGATGCTTTCAATATATTCTTAGCAATAAACATTGTCTCCTTACAATTGCTTCATTAGTAAGTATATATGTATCAAAGAGGTGGTTGGTATAATTACCATTGGAAACTTGTCCGAAGTTTTACAAATCTTCTTGTACATTGGACTCTGTAAATAATTGAAAGAGAAAGAAATGAACTTCAAAACTGAATTGAAAAAAGGTTGGAAGGGTGTGCTTGGGGTATGAACCGGTGGAGGTAGGAAAAGGGTTAGAAAGGGGTGAGATGTTGGGTGAAAGAGGTACAGTATCAATCATGAGTTACTTCCTTTGGGAGAAGCTGGCCATAATTTTACCACCTGTTACTTAACTAGGTTTTAGTCCATCAAGTTTGCTATATACTGATATAAGATTATAACCAATGGCTTCAACCAATGGCTACGATGTAAGGCTACAGTATGCCCAATGGCTACAACATGAGTCCACAATCTATGGCTACAACATTAGGCTGCAACCATTAACTAGAACAGTGCAACTGCAACACCAGGAAGACTAGGTTTCTGAGTAGTATTTTACGGGTTTAAGAACTTCTTTTTCTATCAAATTATCTACTGTCCACTCAGTTTATGGAGTGACGGGAAGCGGAGTCTTCATGAGGCATTTAATTTGTGCACATCCATGGTATTTCCCCCACACTATCCCTGGCTAGATTCCTAATCACAGGCTGTAAGTTTACATCGCAATGTTGTTATAACAGGGTAGGGTTACACTCACAGGTATGACAGCACAAATCCTGTCCTTATCTTTGTGGTACTCCCTCCATATCTGCAGAAAGAAAACAATAAACACCTCAAGGTCTATTAATACAGAATAGAAATCATAATTAAACGTATCAGGCTTTCAGTTTAATTACCACAGCAACATACGGCAGGATCGTAACATTGTCTGGTAATAACACTAGTAGGGAACCTAGCTTCCCAAAGAGTTCTCACAGAGTTTCAAAATCAGTTGGTAACTACAGGTTTATAAACTAAATGCTCAAAGTCGTGGCATCATAGCAGTTTAAGATTGGTGATTGTTCTGTGTATCACAAGATAGGTAAAATAATGTTAAAGTGTCTGGGTGTAAAAATGCTATGCATATTTCTCATATGTGTAACAATTCTGTGTGTCATTTTGATACAGTTAGCAACAATATTTACTGCATTGAGTTTCTGAATTAGCGCAATCATGCGTTGACTGTAAGAAATCTTGTCACAAGTTTTAATATACAGTTAGTCTTTGGATTGTCTACTACTCAAGATTTTTAGTTTCTTGAGGTTAAACATCAGCTACGGTATAACACTAAAGCCACAAAGGAACAAAACACTTAACACTCCAGTCTTTTTATGGATAGAACCATGATACTAACAAAAAGCAGGGCACCTTCTGCTAAACTAGAATCTATAATCAGATGTATATTAATACTAAACAGGCTTGCCAGTGCTGGATTGATACCTCTGGGGCCCAAAGGCAACAAATGCTTGGCCCCTGCCCTTACTAATTTTAGCGGCCACAATCTGAAGAAAAAAACTTTGTATGTCTTGCCGAGAAGTGTTCACAGAACTTCACAAAGGTACCTTAGCATTAGGGATCATTTGACCTTACACCCTCTAGGGACTAACCTATGGGATAAGCCAGGTAGACAGAGAAGAAAGGGCACAGTTGATTATGCAACATTATATTTAAATTCAAAATAATCTACATTTAATTTGTTGGATGGCCCTTTCACTAGACAACACAAAAACTATTCTGCAGATGTAATTAAAGAGAGAAAACTAAATGGTGCACCACGGTAGAGCAAAGGGAATATAATGAAAAGTGGAACAGGTTCACAAAACTATTCTCTGCAACATGGATATCTGTAGGTTCGTAACTTCGTTATTACAAATACTTTACCAACCCTTTCAATTTCAGTAGGAGGCAGCTCTCTGATCAGATCTAGCTTCACAATTGAATCCAAACCCTGAATAGGAGTCAAAAGAAAACTATTATATTATGAATATTTTATACGCAGAGGATCAACATTATTGGTTACTACACTGACTACTAAGCTACTTCATTTCATATTAAAAGGGACATGAAAAGGGACCTAAAAAAGAAAAGGATCATAATAACTTGTGACCCTATAAAATCTTATAAAACACACAGTTCTCTGCAAACTGCCAGAGAAAAGTACAGAGAGCATTGTCAATACATTTGTCTACTGTTGCATGTCCTGCACCAACCTTCAGAAAACACATAAAAATGGGCCAATGTAGGGTTGTGTTGGGAACCTTTGTAGCTGATAATAGCAATTTACTAAATAAAGGAGGTTACATTGGTTCCATTCCTGACTCCTCCCTCTCACCCCCCCCCCACCCACCTTCCCTCTCTTCATAACACCATCAATCTGTCCTTCATATTCCCTCATGAACTCAAGCAGTTCTATAATAACATGGTACACTATGACTTCAAAACATGGGCAAACTTTTAGAAATAGTGCACATTGGTTTACCTCCGCTGCCTCCCCTCCCCACCTCCCTCACAAAACAAAAGATGAAATAT
>JAIPMN010020899.1:13313-27003 GCA_020650975.1 Apostichopus californicus | reverse complement strand
CCCCCCCCCCCCCCCCGTCCCAAAACAAAAGATGAAATATTGCATATTTAGGAATCACCCTCAGTGACAACAAAGCCAAAGCTTTCTGAAATTTCACATCACAACCCAACTACAACATTCAATCCAATTTACAAAGCTCATATCATTATAACATTATAGTTGTTAAAACTGCTAACTGAGTGCTAATGTTACAAAGTAGACAAGAAAAGTCAAGTATAATAACTCCTAAAAGGTCTAATTCTCAACTCACCTTTTTCTGCTGTTGTAAAAGCTTCTTGCCCATTTGTGGTTGTGGTTGACTAGAAAGCTGTGCAAAGAAAATGAAGATTATAGAGAGAACCTATAAGATGGTCTTCAAAACATGATTTATAAAAGTAAAAAATACTTCTTCACACAAGAACAACTTAACATTAAACAAAACGTTGTTCTCCAGTGATGTTTGCTATCATCACTGTCATCAGTATTATGATGTCCAAGCTTGTAACAGCTTGTTTTGTTTTACTGGCAATATATCAGGTAATATTCGAGATCACATTTCAAACAATCCAACTAAGACTAAACTAATTACTTCCTCATAAAGGTACAGACAAATCAAGCCATCACTATATACTGTACACTTACGGATAAACCATCTTTAGTCTGGCCTGGAGCTGATGACTGCTTCTCATCATCTTTACGACTTTCCTTTTTCTCTTTTCTTGCATTCAGTCTCGATTGAAATTTTTCAGGGTCACTCCTAACAAGATTAAAGATAGTGAACACAGGGTATATAAACAGAAAATATCCATTTTAAATTACCATACTACCATGCTAAAATTAAGGCCATCATTAACTTTACTGGAAAAATAAATTGCAAATCAATCGTTTGTATGAATCCATCGTGAAAAAACCTAACATCAATTGAACATTTAAAACTGATCAGTTACCATACAATGCCCTATAGGCCACCACTTCATCTTGTTACTGTAAAAAAACAATCCAGACATGTACTGTTAATATAATTTTTATAATATAACTTTTTTTGTTCAACAGATATCTAGCACTTTATCTTACATAAAACAAAGGAAGCTTATCTTTCTTTCAAATAAATGTTTGGATGTTATCCCAAGGAGCTCAAGGGGGTGTCTTGCAGTTTACCAGATCTACATACAGGTAGTATTTAGTATATGGTAAAACCAGATTGACTAGAAATTTAAATGGACTCTGACATGTCTTTTATAACAGTACCAAGGCCTGTAAAATACTTTGACTGTTGTTTTTTACATAAATGTGCTCAAACATATTAGGACTTACAATATGGTACAATTGTGGTATTATTGCTCTGATTAGTTGGACATTGGATCTGGTTTAATTCAGGGTCCAGTTGAGAGAGACCCAGATAAATCAGGTTTTACTATATAGTAATTTTCAGGGGGAAAACACCTGTTCTGCTTTAAAGGCTTTGAGGTCTTCAATGCCTTCAAGCCTCCAACATTCAGAAGAACCATACTCTATCTGTTTTAAGGTTTCTGGGAGATCTAGTGTAATGTTTTATGTAGCATCTTAATTCTTCTAGCAGCTAAACAAAGAAGGTAGTGTACACTAAAAAATCCCCACGCAGCCAGAGAAATAAGTTAGTGTGCCTTCATTTTTTGCCTGGTAGGCAGACGAATCAAGTAGTTAGCCTTCACTAAGTATGTGGTATTGGCTGGCTGTTGGGCAGACTAGCCATATAATTGTGCCACTGATTGCTTATTCACTAGGGTGGCCACTGACATGATATCAAAATGGAGGGGCCCATCCAGAAGCATTGAGAGCCAGGTCATGTCAGACATGTATACATCTTGTCTGCACAGTTACTCAAATGCTTGCGTACATGTAAATCTCTATATTAGATTAGAAGCCAGTCCATTACATACAACTTATTTTAAACAAGTTGTATCGACAGGATTACAAAAGTATCAAATGTTGATAGGCCTAGTTTTGTTTTGCTTTCAATCCTATAATTAACATGCTGTGCATACATATGTCCGGTTAAAGGTCATGCTGGATGGAGGACAGTGCGTTGAATTGCTGGACTATCCAGCCACTCAGTATAAGTCACTGCCAGGTGTAATTGCATACAGTTCATACATCCTTATTTGTCCAGCTAGCTGCCCCTGTCAGGTAAACTTTGATGAACATTCGTTCTTTATTTTCACCAAATAACATCAACCTTGAACGTTGCACACTCGGAACTTTAATAGCTAACCAACTGCCGAGGGAATAATGTTTGGTTTGGCCGGCCGCAGAAATAGCCACAAGGATAGTTAGGGAGTACGAGATATGGGCCTAGATAGATGGAGAATTTCGTAAAACTGATCTCTATGTTATAGGCCTATTCCTATGTTCATTGAAGAAGAAAAATAAAGTGTCACCTCTGAAGCTCTTTTATTTTCTCTGCATACTTTGCAGCAAACGGGTTTTCTTGTAAATCTTCCATATTTTCTTTTCCTCTTTGATATTCGGACGTGGTCAATAAACCTCTTGTCAGGGCAAACACTTGACGATTCCCAGAAATATTCAACAGCTTCACTACTTTTGTGAGACTAACGAACCTTGCCATTATTCGTCTTTTAGCAATTGTAATGGAAGGAAATTTAGACCAGTGCTACCCCTACCACGTACTGAGGTGCACGGTAAATAAACAATCTCCAACCGAGCTACGTCAAGTTACAGTTGGGCCCCATTCAGTCCATGAGAGTTTGCCCGAAGAAGTGGTGTACCCAAAGCTTCTGGGCCAACTCTGCTCAAATAACGTGTCAACGTTAGTCAAAAGGTTTATCATTCACTTTGTTCAAGGTATGATTCGTAGCACTACGGGAAGGCTACCGTAATCCTTTCAAAAGTTTCAGTGGCTAGGCCTACATAAAATTACAGTACGTCAAATATGGTAGGCCTAAACTCCCTGGCCTAACCGTCACGATCGGGAAGATAAATCGCTCACCTCCAAACTGTGCTAGGCCTACAGTAGTCGATCTACATACATGGAAAAAGAAGTTGACGGTGTAAAAGCAAAATTGTTGAAGAAGGCAGAAAGGGAGGATATAGACAGTCTAAAGGGAACAGTTATAAATAATAATACGTCACTACTTAAACGAATCGATGACCTGGAGAATAGATCCAGACGGAATAATTTAATCTTCCATGGAGTTCCAGAAACTCCTGAAGAATCTACGGAGCATTTAATTAAAGATATACTCTCTACGGTGATGGAAGCTGGGGATTTGGAGTTGGAACGGGTCCACCGCACTGGTAGACGGATAGATGGGAGTCGGGCAGATGGTAAACCTCGTCCAATTCATGTACGTTTTGTGAGAGCTCGAGATCGGGATCAGGTTTTGAGAGCGGCCCCTTCCAAACTGAAAGGCCAGCGATACCGGGGCGCAAAGATTTTTGTTTCTGACGACGTATCCGTTTCTATTCGAGATATCCGTAAATCGCTGAGGGAGCAACTTCCTGTCATACGTCAGAGGGCCGGCGTGAAGCATGCCTACATTCCTTGGTCGTTACCACCTTCTATTACGGTTTTTATGGAGGATGGAACTATGCAGAGGGTGACAAAATGATTCGATATACGGATGATATTAGTTTTGCTACGAGTTTTCTGAGATATCTCGTGCAACTGTTTTGTGATGGATATTTGTGAACATAACGTTTGTTATTTGTGTTTTTCTGTATGTGTTTATTTTAAAAATGCTCTTGAAAATTTGTGTCGACAGATGGATTACTATTCAATGGATGATATTGAGACTTTTAACGAATGGCAGGCGAACTGACAATTTCATCTATGAATTGTAGAGGACTACATGACCCAAGAAAGAGGAAAGACGTTTTTGATTATTTGAAGCGTAATGGTAGCCATGTTTATTGTCTTCAGGATATTCATTGGGACTCACTTATGTTGGATGATATTTCCCAAGAATGGGGTTCTCTCGATAAGTGTTTCATTGCCCCAGGTTCTAGTAACTCCCGGGGGGTTGTTATTCTTTTGAATACAAATTTTAATTTGAATATAAGCAAGGTTCACTGTAGTCAAGATGGGAATTTGATTGCTGTTATTATCGATACCCCCAAGTATCCTATTACCCTGGTTGTGGTTTATGGCCCAAATAGAGATACGCCAGCTTTTTTTGATCACCTGCGTGGGGTGATCGAGGATTTTAACACTCCTCACTATATTGTTGTTGGTGATTGGAATGTCGCTATTGATCCAGATCTCGATTGCTGCAATTACCTGCACGTCAATAATCCCCAGTCACGACATGCTATTCTCAATTTAATGAACGATTATAATCTCTTTGATGTGTGGCGGACTTCCCATCCAGGTGTTAAGAGGTATACTTGGAGACAAAAAACTCCGTTCAAACAAAGTCGATTGGATTATTTCTTAGTGTCTTCAGGGCTTTTCAATTGCACTGTTGGGTCATCTATTTCCTATGGTTATAGAACTGATCACTCGATGGTAAATGCTTCTTTTAGAATTAATCCGATTGTTACGGGAAGAGGGTTTTGGAAGTTCAACAACTCATTACTGATGGATGATCAGTATAGTAGAGTGGTAAAACAAGTAATAGATGACACCGTGTTTCAATATGCCTGTGTACTTTATAACTGTGACGAGCTGTTGGATATTCCCAAAAATGAGGTCCAATTCAATATTACTGATCAACTGTTTTTTGAGACATTGCTCATGAATATTAGGGGCAAAACTATTTCTTATTCGTCATTCAAAAAGAGGGCTGATAATAACAAGGAGGAATATCTTTTGAGAGAAATTCAACGTGTTGAAAGGGCTTATTCACATGACATTAGTCTGGGTCACTATTTGAATACATTAGAAAAAGATCTTCAGGAGTTGAGAGATAAACGATTTAAGGGTAATTTAGTGAGATCTCGAATGCAGTGGTTTGAAGATGGGGAAAAACCCTCAAAATTCTTTCTTAATTTGGAAAAACGTAATTATGTGAATAAACTAATTTGTCAAATTACTAATCATCAAGGTGAAGATGTTATTGACAGTGGAGGTATACAGGAAGAGGTATATAATTTTTATAAGGATTTGTATAGTAGTAAAGATGAAACTTTGGATGATGCTAACTTAGTAAACCTCTTTAGTCACTGTAATCTCAACAAGCTTTCTTCTACTGCTATGAATAACTTGGAAGGCCCTTTGGATTATGTAGAGGTATATGACAACTTAAAAAATATGAAAAATAACAAATCACCAGGGTCTGATGGGTTCACAGTGGAATTCTTTAAATTTTTCTGGAATGATATTGGGCATTTTTTGATTCGTTCACTTAATGAAGGTTACAGTATGAAATCCCTTTCTGTCACTCAGAGGCATGGAGTTATCACTCTCATTCCTAAAGGGGATAAATCGAGAAATTTCCTCAAAAACTGGCGGCCAATTTCATTACTGAATGTTCCTTATAAGATTGCCTCTTCTTGTATAGCTAATCGTGTCAAAAAGTTTATTTCCGACTTAATTTCCCCAGATCAGAGTGGCTTCATTAAGGGTAGATACATAGGTGACAGCATTCGAACTATCTATGACATAATGTTTAACCTTGAGGAGGACCATAGCCCAGGTGTTTTATTTGCAATTGATTTTGAAAAAGCTTTTGACAGTGTTTCTCTCCGTTTTATTAGAAAGGTTCTTAGTTTGTTCAACTTTGGTCCCTCTATTCTCCGTTGGTTTGATGCTTTTTATAATGAAGCCACGACCTCGGTTATAGTGAACGGCTTTGTCACGCGGGGTTTTCCCTTAGAAAGGGGTTGTAGACAAGGTGATCCTTTGTCTCCCTATCTCTTTATTCTTTGTGCTGAACTTTTAAATCAACTGGTTTGCAATGACAAGAGTATTCGTGGTATAACTATTGGTGACCGAGAATGTAAGTTGGCGCAGTACGCAGACGATACCACCTTTTTCATTCACCCAGATGAGGTTTCTTTTTGCAGCCTCGTCAATCAAATTAAAAAATTTGGTTCCATCTCTGGCTTGAATCTCAACTTGAATAAATCTCTACTGGTTAGTCTAGGGTCATTGAAAGAGTCCACGCTGTATTTTGACAGTCTGGAGGGGGTCCCGTGGTTGAAACCCGGTGATGACTTCGTTTTGCTTGGGATTATTTTCAATACTAATCTAGAACTTATCGGGCCCAGAAATTATAATAACGCTTTCATAAAGTTGAAGAATATTATCAATATTTGGGCTAAACGTAACTTGACTGTGTTGGGTAGAATTACTGTTGTTAAATCTCTTATCCTTCCCTGCTTCAATTATTATATTGTCTCGCTCCCGAGGCCAACAGAAGTTTTTATATCTGGAGTTAGTGCCTTGCTTTTCCATTTCATTTGGAATAAAAAGCCGGATAAGATTAGTCGTAATCAGATTTGCCAGTCATACCCCGAGGGAGGGTTGAGAATGGTGGATTTTGCTTTACACTGTACCGCTTTAAAGGTTTCTACATTTCAAAGATTACTTCGTAATCCAGTCACCATGTCTGGGTGTATTCTTCTAGAGAAGTATGGCATTAACGTTGCGGATTTTTATAAGAATGGTGATTATTGGGTTAATTTCGTTAGCCGACGTGTTCACAATCCATTCTGGAAAGATGTTTTTTACTCCACTTGGTTATACCTGAATAATTTTTTGAATTCTCCTCATTTGGATAGTTCGCTTGTCTGTAGTCTGCCAATTTGGAATATCTCCCTGGTGACGATAGGGGATTTCCCGGTTGATTATCGTCATTGGGCGCTTCATGGCGTACTTTTCATTGGTGACTTGATTGATGAAAACGGACTTTTTCTTCCTTTGATTCACTTTCTTGAGAAGTATCCCATTAAGACCAATTTTTTGGAATATCATGGCCTTTTTCGGTCTGTAAAAACCAGGCTGCGTAGTTTTACAGATGCCTGTATTGTTGAGTATCTTTGTGGCCCTGTTAACAGTTTCATAAATATACTATTGAATAAGGGTAGTTTTGATTGTAAATATGTTTACAATCATTTGCTGTATTCTTCTTACCGCCCGTGTAAATCTTATCTCAAATGGACAGAATCGTTCAGTATTACTAGTGCGGATTGGGCCTTGTATTGTACAGTCCCTTTTAACTCTAGTAGTGATATTTACATTCGCTGGTTTCAGTATCGTATTCTTCATAGAATCATCCCGACAAATTATTATTTGCAAAAGATTGGTATTGTTGCATCAAATATGTGCACTTTTTGCCTGCTTAATCTTGAAACAATAGAACATTTGTTTTATCATTGTGATTTTGTTCAGAGAATTTGGAAATTCTTTGAAAACCTTTTCATTAATGTTGATATTAAATTTCATTTGGATATTTCTGAAGTTTTGTTTGGGGGCGACTTTTCACGTGTTCTCAATTTAATGATCATTTTGATAAAATGTTACATTTTTAGTTGTAAGAAAATTAAGATTCTTCCCTCAGTGATTGGCACTGTGAATTATCTGAAAGATTATTTTATGATACAAAAATTGATTTTTCAAAAGAATATGGATGAGTTGGTATGGGAGAAGTATTGGCTCCCTTGGGTACATTTACTTCAATCGTGACAGTTCGTTTATTATTTTTGTGTCACTTGTTGAATTTCATCCTTTAATGTGTATTGTATGATTTTCATGAGCAATAAAAAGTCAAAAAAAAAAAAAAAAAAAAAAAAAAAAAAAAAAGATCTACATACATGTAGTCCTAAACAGTGTCTGACACAGAATGTTTTGTAAAATTTGACAGAGAAATTGTTTGTTCGATTAGCCTGAATCAAGGGACCTAGCCTTCTGCTTTGCAGTGTTGTTGACAAGATGCTTCTACAGATTTGGTAGTCTATTTCTGGAATCTGGTTTGTGAATATGGAACTGGAGTTTGGTTCTGTTCTTTCAAAGGTTTGGAAACAACTTTGTCCACCATAGCTGCACTGTAGTGATGATGAGTGAGGTGTCTTCACCTCCTTCACTTCCCTCAGTAGTTGAGAAACTGGTCAGATGCTAAGACACATTCCTGTCCATCAGATGCAGACATGAAGTGGAGGTCCTGAGAGATGGAATTAGTTCAAGGGGGTGGGGGGGGGACAACTGACCCAGGAAAATCATACATACAGTAGCCCTCTTGGAATATAAGTTTGTAGGAACATTACATCTACCAGAAAATATGCAACTTTAGAACATGATCTCTAGTGTCCTTACCATATTGGAAAAGCTAGGGAAAAATTACTAAATACTTGTAAATGTGCATTAAATCCCCATGAAAACTTCTAAATTCTGGTAAGATTTTAAGGCCAAAGCCTTTCAAGAAGAATCACATCTTTCAGTGAGTGAACTAAACTAGGCACACACTGTTCGTGACAAAGGACCTGGTGCTACACGGCTTCATGTAATGCATGAAGTGCAAAGATTGGTGTAACTTGTTTGGATGACCCTTTGACCATTCACTGTCACACCAAAAGAATTATTTAAGAGTTTTTCTATTTTTTTTTCTCATGCAGATGCAGATAGTACAGTTCAACCTCAAGTATGTATCCTTGGGGATCCTTATCCTTCAGACAACATCATTGGTTCTGACAATGAGATACAGTAGGACAGTAGATGATGGGGGACCAAAATACATCAGTGCCACTGCTGTTGTCATGGCAGAACTTCTCAAGATCACTGCTTGCTTGATTCTGGTTTTTAGAGGAGAAGGTAGAAAACATGTCCACCATTTTAAATGTGTTTGTGGAATGAATCAATTTGTCTTTAAATTTTACATTCTACTACTACCCTTCAGAAACCTGTTAACTACTTTAATCAACAGAATATAAACTATAAATTTTTCTGTTTTGGTGGCATTGCCAGTGAACCTTTTGCCATTGAGTAATCCTCAACTAGCCCTTTTACATATTTATCACATCATGTCAGAAATTCATTGCAATTTACCTAAAAAGAGAAAACTACAAATTGTTTAGCCAATGCCAAATTGAACAACTTTCAAGCATTTAACAAAATATATTCTTCTTTTGATTGATTTAGAATTTATGGTGTCCAATTGAAACTTCCAAACTTCACTAAGTGCTTTCAAAGCTACATTAACTTCACACTGTATATATACATTACTATCGCAATGCCATTTAATGAAGACAACTGTCCCTGCCGCTCTGTTTTTTTTTTACTGAAGATCTTGCTAGGGTCGAAACATCAGGCCCTCTAACTTATACACGTTTTTTTAATTCTATCCGTAAGCGTAAGGTGCAAAATTTATGACAAGTAGATTTTCCCCAAAGAGTAAACATTGCTAAACATCTTCAGTATAAATTGGACACAACTGCTGGATCTGACCATTTGCCTGAAACCACTATCCTTGCCCATGACTCTGTAAAATGATTCTTTGTGCATAAATTATTCCCTCTTTGCTGGCCAGTGCGTATCTTTATACATATAGCCATTTATGCAGTTTATAGGGTTTGATGTAATATTGAAAGGGTTCATTTAGGCTAGCTAATTGCAGGATGGATGGCTGGAGAGAGGAGAGGGCACCAGTCACACATGTGAGAAAGCTACTGTACTGTAAAGTACACAACGAAGTAAAGTTAGATCTTCAAACATGCCAATGGCATAACTTCCCCTTATTACAGTTTATTCTAAGAATGATATAAGCAGTTTGAGATACCCAGTTATTCCCATTATAGGTATTAGGGGTTCCTTCTGTGATATCCTACGGTCTATAGAGCTAATAATAATTGCTACTGAACAAATCTATGACTTGATATTTTGATTCAATGAACAGAGAGGGCACTGGCAGAACTTAAAAAATGCCAGTGAGGTTGTTAGTGCTTTTTGAGGTGTAAGGTGACATAGTTTGTGAAAGAAAAATGGAAAAAGGCCACAACTGGAGGACATGGACGACAAAAGCCATCGTTTTTTGTCAAGCCATGAGTTTTGCAAAGATATTAGTTGCATAACAGATTTTTTTATGAAACGTTTTTTAGCCTTCCATTTCAAGCAATTTTGTAAACATTTTGTATTGGTCTCACTGTAGGTAACCATTTCTAAACAAGTAATGAACTATGTTTATCATGGTAAGACTTTAACATATAAAATATTATAATAAATTCACCCGAAAAAAGATAAACAGTATGTTTTAGTTTATACCGGCTACTAGTGCATCATGGGAATGGATGGTTTTTTATTTCTTCTCCTCTGTAGGTGGCATGAGCTGTTCAAACTTCTTGGCTGTACTAAACAATGAAATTCTCCAGAAGCCTATGGATACATTAAAGTTGGCTGTGCCATCTGGTCTCTATACCATCCAGAATAATCTTCTTTTTCTTGCTCTTTCAAACTTGGATGCTGCCACCTACCAGGTTAGTCCATAACATTATGGTGAGCGTAATATTTGCTTGTGTGTGTAAGTTTTATGTATGGATGCTGCCACCCATCATGTTAGTACATACCAGAGCCATATATGTATGTATGTATATTAGATCCTCCTGCAAGCAGGAACTCGGGAAGAAGCCTCATTGGCTTATGAAAGCCGCAAGCTGACTGAAGTCAGTCTCTTAGATGCATATTTAACGTCCATGATTATGAATTGTCAATTTTCAACAACTCTGTAACTGGATGACATACATTAATCTTGGAGGGACTCGAACTCGGGACCTTATGATTGAAAGGCACCAGCTTTAACCAATGAGCTAACACTCCCTAAAGTTTTTGGCCAACTGAAATACAGTTGCCAAGTTGTTACCCTACAATGCACATGCAAAAGTTATTAATAGTCCTTTATTTGTATCGATTTTCCTCCTTACCAGGTGACCTACCAGCTGAAAATTCTCACAACTGCAATGTTTTCAGTCATACTTCTTGGAAAACAACTCAATGGCACAAAATGGATGTCTTTGGTTCTTCTGATGTTTGGTGTTGCTCTAGTTCAGGTGATTTTCTTCTTTTTCCTCACCGTGAAACGTCCAAGGGGTTCCATTCCTCTCCCTATTGATACTGTCCTTCAGTGACAGTGCTCTTAAACTCTATTGTGATAATTGATTTCAATCTATGCAATTGTGATGTCGTGTGGTACACATATGTGTGTCAGACCATTACATCTTGTACGTAGATCCACCTTAGTACAATGGCCCTACTACCTCTTCCGGAGGTCAAGGGTTGTTTGAGGCAACAGAGGCCAAAGTCTTACAGGGTGTGAAGACTCGCGCACAAAGAAACGTCTCATGCTGGTTCTCTGAGCTAGTTTCGAATGAGGTGTAACAGAAGTGTTAGACACCACCATCGATCCCAGAAAATAGACAGACACAGCTTGCTACCGTCGGTAATTAGACACTAGTGTACAGTCAATACATGCAGCTACGGTCAATATTCAAAACACAGTGTATATAGCAGCGTGGACATATCAGGTCTAGATAAAAGGTAACAAGGTATCAAGTTTCATTGTTGTCTGCATTTTGAAGCGACAAGAAGAAAACATCATTTGCAAGCAACAGGAAGTTAACTTTTTCAGAGCACAGCACGCGGTTTGGTGCGAGTCTTCAATGCCTTTAATATCTAGAAAACCCAATCACTTTAAAAAGTGACATTTGAATGAACTTCACACTTTGAATGTACACCCATGTTAGTTTACTGCAAGAAGTTCCAGTACTGTAGTACTCAAAGAGTACTCAAGTACTACTAGAGTACCTATGTGCAGGTATTTGATAATCCCACTCGGTGAAAAGTACTCAGATGTTAAATTACTCGAGCTCGTCATTAGTGCTCGCATGCAGATACTTAAGTACTCGTAATTGGTTAAAGTTACTTGGTACTGGATCAGGATGAGTACTTTACAAGCACTCATGTGAAAACAAATCCTGTAAAACTGACGTTACAACATGAAGCTGCGATTATTTGCAATCCTATTGGCATTCCATTGTATTACTCTATAATATTATGATATACCCTTGCCTCTCTCCTCCAGCATATATCATACATGTAACCTAGTACTCTAAACTACAGTACTGTAGCATGCTGAGGTGGGTGTTATGCCAGGAATATGTTTGTTAAGTACACAGGTTACCCATTGGAAATGAGATTCAACAGAAGTTTGTAGGCTGGTTATAATGTATTAGCAGGCTAGCGGGTTAAAAATGTCTGAAAATCTGTACAAAGCTGCAAAAGTGAAGCTTGGATAAACTTCCCTCTAGATAAGTAAAAAACACCTTTTGAGCAAAAACCTGTGTCGACATTGGTCAAGTAGAAAAATATGGCAAGGAATCGCTAAGCCTTGTGGATTGCTTTCTAGTACATATGTATGAATGCACCAACATTGAGGACAGGATATGTTTTGGTTATTGTCTTCAAGTAAAACACCCTGAATTTCCTTATTATATTCATCAGGAAAAAATGAACAGTGGTATTCCAAATACAAATGCATTCTGCAATAAGTTTAAATTCTTACTACAGGTGGAGAAATATCTTCATAAGTGTGAAACTCGCTCTCCAATTTCTCACAATAACCTTTATGCAACATTTTCTAGTTGTTCTTCTCTTTTTGATGTTTAGGTTTTCGGATTTGCTATTTATCTGTCGTAATTCAGTTATACCTTGATTATCTGCTACGTGGGAATGATTACTATATATTTCGAAATTCGTATTAATCTAATATACTTGGTTAATCGATCTCTTTAATTTTCACAATTATGGTCGCTATTTAAGAAATAGCTATTGTTTATTTACGGAAATGGAAAACAAAATTGTACATTGAATTCAAAGTTTGAATAAAAGATGGCCGAAAAAAAATAAAAATTTGAGGACAGGAATCTTGAGTGCACAGTGCAACATACAAACTGTGGTACAGAATCACTGTTAAAGCATGCTGGCTTTCCTGCGTGGCTATTTTGATCTATCATCATACCTCTTCCATTTCAGATGCCATCAGGCACCCAAACGAAGGAGAAAGAATTGACAGCGTCCGGTCAATTCATAGGACTAATGGCCGTCCTGTCTGCCTGCTTTTCTAGCGGCTTTGCGGGAGTATATTTTGAAAGAATCTTGAAAGGCACCAAGCAGAGTATATGGCTAAGAAATATTCAGTTAGGTGAGTAGTGTATGCAATTTATCAACATCTTAGCAAAACCACTGTTATGTTAGAGATGATTAGATTAGAAAATGTTGCATCAAAAAAGATTTGCAAACAGAGGCGATACAACAAGATACTTAACCACTATTGAATATTGAAGGGGGGAACACATGTTGCATGTTTTCAAGAAAGTGAGGTTAGTTTCTGTGAAACACTTGTTGGGACCATTCAACTAAAACTTGATGTGGACTGGGTCAGCCTTGTAAGCTTCCTAGTGTTTTTCATGTACGATGGGCCGATGGTTTGGACACTAAAGTAGTTTTCACAGTGGCTCTCCAGGACAACCTATTCTCATCACTATTCAATGTTGCATTTACCCCTTTCCCTCCCCCCCCCCCTCCTTTTTGGTGATTATGGAAACCCAGGGAAACTTTCTGTGTAGTCATGAATATGACATTGTCTATGAGTAGCCCAATCTTGTTAAAACTAACTCAATGATATGAATATATAACTTTAATGCTGCTTGTTTTAGACTCTATATATTGAGTATCTCTTTGACAATGTAGCATATTAGCATTTTGATATGATTTATTTGTAAGATCAAA
>JAIPMN010020899.1:0-13301 GCA_020650975.1 Apostichopus californicus | reverse complement strand
AACTTTTCCCTCCCCCCCCCAGCCCATCAAAACAGTATACAAACCCCATCTGTCACAAGTTAAAGGTACTTGCAACATACACTGGATGCCAACTGAATTTGATACTTTTTATGGCGCTTTTCAAAATGCCTTTTTTCTTTAACATTCTCAGCATTTTTTGGTATGATATTTGGATTGGTTCCTGCGTTTTGGTATGATACTCCAGCCATCCGTGAGAACGGTTTCTTTCAAGGATATAATAATTTCACATGGGTCGTGATTATTCTCCAAGTAAGTGACTCACTTTAAAGTTCATTCTATGTCAATAATCATTATTATGTTAATAATCAATGTACTTCTGAATTTGTTTCAAGGTTTCAAGGTAGAATGTTCTATTTAGGTTGATAGGACAACTAACAGTTGTCCATCAATCTGTGTATCTTCATTTGTCGTTAGTTTGTTTTCATTCCAGTTAACCTCCGAAACAGATCCTGCTAGGATCGAAACATCAGGCCCTCTAAACTACACAAATAACAAAATGTTCCTTTTTTTAAAAATATTCTTTCTTTTCTTTAATTTGAAATTTCGCTCTTTTCAAAGTCTTTTGTGATCTCCCCGTCATTTTTTTCCGTGGTTGGATTTTTTTTTCCGGCGGTAAGTGATGAAGCCAGTGCTGGACTAGACTAGTTTTCTAAAGTTCTGTTTTATCTTTTGTTCATAATTTATTCTTTTCGTTGTTTTTTTCTATTTTTTTTTTTTTTTTAAATAAAGGCACTAGGAGGTTTGGTCATCGCAGCGGTCATCAAATACGCCGATAATATTCTCAAAGGCTTCGCGACGTCCCTCTCCATCATTCTTTCAACCGTTGTCTCCTATTATCTCCTCAACGACTTTCAACCGACCAGGTAAAGTGATCAACTGGGTTTATTTCTTTCAGTCATTTTGTAGCAGGCTGGTAGCATTTCTAGTGTGTGGATAACTCTGCTATCCAGCTATAAGTGAGCATGGGCGCAGATCAGTCTTGGATAATGGTGGGGACACGTGTCTGTTCTCTGATACTATGTAAGCGGAGCGCGACCGTGGGTTCGCGCCAAGCGTACAAGATTTTTGGGGGCAAATATACCTCCCAGATTGCCGGAAATAACACTTCCCAGACCCAATGATGCTCCCAAACCTCCTTAAAGTTTAGATCTCATGGCTTAGAAATTTAGTTTTGGGAAATTCATGGGCGTCTGCAGAAAAAAAACCAGGGGACAAATAATCCAAGTAGACTTTTGTATAAACGATGGGTCTGGGGTTCTCTCCCAGAAAACAATTATAGACTGCCACAAATGCGATTTCCGTCCAATTTTTAACAACTGTGGATAAATATAATAAAATGAGAACTGCTGCATGCCATTTTCACAATGCTGGATCAAACTGCGCCAAAGTTCAATACAGGGGAATTTTAAATGCAGCTTTTGGTCAAGACAAATTGGTGGGGACACTGTATATCATGTCCCCACCACTGAAAAAGTTGGTGGGTACCCGTCCCGCTGTCCCCACCAGGATCTGTGCCCATGTAAGTGAGGGCACAAAGGATCTTTAGAGTTGCCTCTCTGCTTCTAGAAAAATGGAATAGAAAAATTAGAAAGAAAAAAAAACTTGCCAAATCTCAGAAACTTATAGTGAACAGTGAAAGTTTGGGGGAAGTGTGTCCTCACTATGGGAGAATATGACTAACACATTAAAAAGGAAAACATATTATTCCAGATTTTGAATTTTGTTAGTGACGATCTCCCGTCATTAAATGGCACTCTTATCAGTATGTTAGTTGCAATCTTCTTCAAAGTACAGGTTTGGAGTCAAACATATTATAATAATAAGTAATAAGTAAAATTTATATAGCGCATAATCAGCAAAGCTGCTCAAAGCACTTTACAAATGTAAAACCTAAAAACAAATAGTAACAAAAACCAAATATTAAATATATAGAACCAATAAGGCAAAAATATGTAAAAGCCAAAAGCAACAATATAAAAAAATAAAAATCATTATTCCATTCGCTAAAAATATGCCACAAGAAAGGTCTATTGCAGAAAATATTTTACTATTCAAAAGTTTATAATAGTAGTAGAGTATTTAGAAGGTTTTAAATGAATGACATAAATTTTCTGTAAAAGGGATTATCTATTTTTCTTTCCTTTTTCTTTTCCAGTTTCTTTTTCATGGGTGCGGCCTTTGTGATGGCTGCGACTTTCCTGTACGGATATGAATGGAAAAACAAAGATCCAGCCACGACCGCTCAAGGTACTAGAGTCGTATAAGTGATGAGAATTTGTAACGCTATTATTTCACTGCTTTACTATCAGCTTGTACTAACTCAATTTATACCATCTGAAAATCACATTTTTTTCTTTCTCTACTGTGTGAACAAAAAAACTACAGACATCCGTTTATAGTCTTTAAAATTACCTTGACAATGACAATCGTTCAAAGCCTTGAGTATGATGGGTCATTTTCAAGCCATGGTCGCAGGAAGTGGTTGGCCCTTCAACCTCTCCCGAAACATGAGTTTCAATGAAACAGGTCCACTGTGGATCCCTAAGGTCTCATAATACTTGATACACCTTTTAATAAACCCCATGTGTGTCTCCATGCATGTAAATATATGATTGTGTCATAACAAATTTAAAATGGAATAGCGAGTTAGGAATGCAATCACATGATGTGCCAAAGTACACTGAAGTATTACATACTAATCTACCAGTAACTTATTAAACTCTAGAGGCCCGGGCAAGGCAGAGACGATCTCTCCGTGCACTTAAAAGATGAGCATATTCTGCACATTTTGAGTGCAGTATGTCATTTTATGAAAGATGAACAAAATATAAACGACAACAAGTTCATTAAAAATATTGGTTTCCATCATTTTACTTAATTTATTCAAATCAAGTCAAGTCAGCTTAAATTAGTCTTTATATCCTCAGTTTTTGATGTCTTTTCTGTGAAAAGTTTCGTTTCCATTTTCTTTGTATCAAAGTCGGTCAGAAGTCTCAATCATTACTTCATTAATGTAGTCATGTTGACATTTAGACTCAGTCATCGATGTTAATGTCTGCTCTGTTTTTCTTCTTCTTCTCCTTTTTTCTTTTTTCCTGATTACAGAACATAAATTGTGACATTGCAGATGCCATGATAGAACATTTGCCAACGTATATATGGTATATATGCTACAAGTAAAATGGTGAATTATGGTTACCATAGTAATATGCTCATCTAGACTTCTGAGCTTGGTCTGGTTCCCTTGGATATTCTAATAGTGAACAAATTAACTCCA
Organism: Apostichopus californicus; assembly: GCA_020650975.1. Classification (NCBI taxonomy): domain Eukaryota; kingdom Metazoa; phylum Echinodermata; class Holothuroidea; order Aspidochirotida; family Stichopodidae; genus Apostichopus; species Apostichopus californicus. The sequence goes on along the minus strand of JAIPMN010020899.1, from coordinate 10,003 downwards.
TTTGATCACATTTTGACTAAATTGTAAGGCTCAATCTAAACGAAATTCATTCCCATGAACTTTACTAATAAAAAAAACCTTGTAAAACAAGCACATTTTCCTATATATATTTGTCATGAGGATGTGTATAATTGCAGCCAGTTGGGACAATTGCCTAATGCCTATACCTCTCTAAACTGCACTCCAATATCATACTCTCAAAGCACTGGTATTGTCAGTACAAACAGTTCTTAACCTTGATCTGATGGAAACATGATATTCATACTGCTCGCATTGACAATACGAGTGCTCTGAAGCAGGACATGACACTACAGTATAGAAAATAGTTTTTTTCCCAACTGGGTGATAATTGGGTAAAATTTATGCATATTCATTGAATATTCATTTCACTCTCATCGCAGGATAGGTCGTGGCAAGTATTGCAAGTGTTTGCCTGTTAGGATAGCGAAACATCTATATCTGCATATTTCATTTTTTTCCTAGTGCAATATTATCCTTTAAAGTAGTACCTGGTCGTGTTTCGATGTTAGCCAAATTTCTTCTTGATTTGCTAAAAAAGTAAAGTAGATATATGTTGTTTACAGGAGTATTTCATTTCACCCAGATTCTGAAATTAAACAGACTCTGCCAAGTTATTGAAGTGTCTGTCCTGACATTAATGAAACAAGCCATCAACAGTATATGTTATAATGGAGGGGGAATGTGTTATCCTACAAATGTAACCAGCTGCCTTTAAGATGTGCTCAGAGAATCAGACCAAAGTTTTCTGTCTTACATTTTTTCCTTCTCATCAATTTTAATATTTTTCAGCTTCATAATATTCCTAAAGGACTGTAAAAATGGAGGCAAGGAAACTATATTCTTTTTTTTTTAGTTTTATTCTTTCTCATAAAATTCACCCAAATTGGCAAATTTTTATGCTTTCATGGAAGTTAGCATGGTTTTTAGTTGCTTGGCAACAAAGTATTTTGACTTTCATATTTCACTGCACGTATGAATTGGAGAGCATATATTAAACTTAGATGGACACGATGAACACTTCTCTTCAAAATTTAGGTGATTCTTACAAAGCATTTACCTCTTAGAAATATTAAAAGAGCAAAAGAATATGTAGAGTAAATTCTACACAAATGTTTAGCATTTGGTTTCGACATTGTCTTTTATTGGTCTAGCTTGAGTTTTCGATTTCGATTTCGATTTATTTTAAACCAGTATAAATATAATATATTTATAAATAGGCGTACATCAAAAAACAGTTCTTGTTAAGATTAAACAAATGATATGGTAAATGGTAAGTGAAAGAAATAAGATTGTTAAATGGTTTAAACATAAAATGATGAAACAGTCATTACTGAAACTATAATAAAGGTTCTAAACTATCAAATTGTATAAACATTGCTGCACGGTATATGAACGAATTTCTATGCAGTTGAATTCTATATTTGGGCAAGATATTTGGATTTCTGAGGGTTCTGGTTAGTTAGTTAGTTGTGGAGTATTAAATATTGACACTGGGGTCCTAATTAAGGGAACAAATTTAAACCATTGCACATTATCACTGCACTGTCATCCAAGATTAAAAAGTATTCTCACTGGTGGTTGAAATCACCGTCTCATACTTTAAAATTAGTCTGCACTGGTGGTTGAAAACTCACTGGTTTGTTCCTATGTTACATTGAAGCTGACAATATGATTATACTTATAACAACGTGTGGAAATAGTATCCAACCATTTTAGTAAATATTCCATGTCATGAAACAAAATCATTGCAATTTTTCAAACTTTGATACCCTATGAGCAATTTTCATTCCAAACTTATAGTTAATTAATCAGGAATTCATTCAATTCTTTAACAATGCGTTTAACCCGAGGCTTTCCTTATGTTCTCTTGCTACATGCATATCCCAAATGAATGCTTTTCAAACTCTACACATAATATCAAATTTCTTGACTATATAAAAAATGTGAAAGCTGAAAACTGAAACCGAAATTATGCCCTTTCAGATGACATTTGTTGAATAACTCCACGACAATTAACTGCAAAAAGTTTTGCATTTAGAGTGTTAGTGTTAACTTAATTGTGAAGAAAATATTTAAATCATATAAGGATACCTCTATGATACTTGAACGAGCGCAAAAACAAGGCCAGTTAGTTTGAATATTATTCATTTACATTACTGTAGCTACTGACTGGCACCCCCAGCATAGAAATGGCTATGTAGCGATCTCCATCAACAGAGGTCTCTGGTTGGAATTCCTGTTCTAGCCATAAATATCTTCCAAGAGGTTCATTCGCTATAAACAGGCAATAAAACTTGTGGTACAATAGCTACAGAAGATGCCCCCAATTTGTTACACAAATAATAAGATGCATAGCCTATTTTTGCAGACAACACCATAGTACTTTGCGATACTCATAACAAGCTAAATTAGTATGCGTGCAAGATGTAAAAGCTAAATTATTCCTAGACCTCTTATGATCCACTTTTGTATCTGTGTGTCCTAGTGAGGTATAAGGCTCGCTATAAACTGAAAGATAATTTACTTCTCATGCTCACTGGAGATGTTTAAGGTATCTCTTTCTCATATTCATATCTCAGACTTCAATATACCCTGTAACCATGGTAACTACTAAAAACAAAAATCGTTTCTCCTTTTCATTTTCTTAGAATAAAATTTTGAAGAAGTATAATATGTCCAACAACAGTTTCTTCTTTTCTGGAAGAGATACCAAACAATGGGTGATATTTATATCCATCAGTTACAAGTAGATACATTATAAAGATATAAAAGTTTGATAAAAGCTAATTACACTGTATAATCTCCTTGAAAAGTGTGTCAAGGAGGTCCCTGTCCATTTGCAAGTAATCGTCTTACAAAGTCAGCCTACTTCTACGTCTAAAACTTTACATCGGTGTACAATTGCAACAATTCAATGAATGATAATTTTTTTTATTTATTGGCCTATTTCATTGTTGGCAACTCCTCAATTATTTGGAAGCAAAATTATTTGATATGACCCAAATAAGATACAAATAGACAACTTCATTGCCTCAAGTAAGAATATTTTTCTGACTCTTTTAAATTTGTTTGAACAATACATGTCAATCCTTGGATTATGTTTTTTTATGTATAATATTTACTAAGCCAATTGTCGTGAGGCTTTCAAACATCGAACGACACTGGGCTCGAAAACAGAAACAAAATGCTATTTGAGGTAAAGACCACAGTATTAATATTTAAAAACGATCTAGGGATGAAAAAATATTTACCAGTATTAGGAATGAATTAAACTTAAATGGCATTATATAACTAAAATAGGTTTAAACATATTTAAACATCTTTCTGCAATTATCTTGTGTTCTTTATGATGTTGTGATAATTTTTTTGTAAGAGAAAACCAGTTCCTATGGTTACCGCAATGTACTCATGCAGAATGTACTCGATGTACTCACACAGAAGTGGTTAAAGGGATATTCTCGTAACAGACCTTTTCAATTTTCTATTGCAAAGGAACGTTTTCCACTGTTAGTTGAGAAATGCTTTTCATTATCTTGTCCTGAACTTAAGTAACGGTTGATTCAATGTAACCTATTTTGGACTGGCGTTACCTTCCTTTACTTCAGGAAGATTAAAACCGGTCTTTTTCTGTGATGTCATCATGGTTTGAAGATTTCCAGACTGCTGTACACTACTATCCTTACTATTGTAATCTTCTCTTTTATTTACCTTTGAAAACCTGAGACATTTGGAATCTTTGCTTATTATCTGTCAATGTTCCCAGTAGTCAGAATTCTGTCAAAATGCGACACTTTTGTAGAAGGATTGTTATTTTTCTCTGTGGATAAATGATCAAAAATATTATAAAGAAATAAACAAAAACAAACTCAGATGGCTTTCAGCTCATTTTGCCAGATGACATCATTCACTCTGTTGTTGCCAGATGCAATATTCAAGAACTTGTTTCACTTTCAATGCAAAATGCTATGAGGAGGTGGTTTTGACCAATCAGCTGCAAGCACCAGAGATCACTTTATTTCAAGCTTACTCAAAGTCTTAAGTTTCATAAATGTACTTAGTTACAAAGCATCCAATCGCATTATTATCATCTTCAAGATCACAAGCTGAACATGTTTATTCAGTTCTATTATGACGCTTTTTTCAGTTTTGGAAATTTTCTTTGACCTTTCTCATTGTTTATAATTTCATAGTCTGTTTTCCATTGTTCATTTACTTGTATCGTTTTTAGATTTTGTAAGGAAGCTTGTTTGAACCATTCACATCCAAAGTGAGCATGCATGGGAAATGTCCAAACTTGATGAAGCACAAGTTGTTTGTTGTTTATTTGTTTTCCTTTTTGTAGGAATAGCTAATTGAAATTAGTGTGCTAATAAACCAAACTGCTTACTAACTTCAGATTGCCAATGTTGGAAAATATACAAAACATAAGAGGGCCTGAAATTTTGATCTGAGCAGGATATTCTTCAAAAAACAAATTGAAGGGTTGGGGTCATGTTAGTGTTACGGTCAATGTAAACATACTGACAAAAGTCCAGGTTATTAGTAGTATTCATATTCATAACAGAATTTCACACAATTTAAAAATATGCATGGATTGTAAAATGTGCCGAATATCTGTCCAGCATTGAAATAAATTAAGACAACCAAATATGCAACATGGAAACCATTATTGTATGTCACCAGTTCAACATGTTATATGGAAGGAGCTGATAAACCTTAATATCATATCTGAAAATGCAAGAAGACAAAGGTTTACAATCAAATTTTAAATGTTTTGTTATGTATTTGGGGCAGGAAACCTGTGGTATATTGTAGCTGAACCAGGTGTGTATATTTACAAGAAATCATCGCCTTAGCAACCTGATTTATGTAAAACCTATGTATGCATTATGTATGTCTGTAACTTAAAGAAATGTGACAAATTTTGTTTCATCTGCCTGGGAATTAAGCATCCCGACTGCAAGAAACATCATTGCAAGAACAGAATATGACCACTAAATGTGGGAGACCCCAGGGCTGCGGTCCCATCGGCCCTGCCCCTAAAATCCACACTGTTATTGGTTAATACTGTATTGACATTATTAGTAAACTCTAGCTCGCTTGATAATATCAAGGCTTCCTTAAGATGACTTTGAGGTATTGGAGACCAGTTTCTGATATGGTTCGAAAGTTAGGAGTTAAGTTATGTGTTTCTTTAACTGAGTCTTTCATAATCTTTAATTTTTAATGTTTTTTTTACCTCTTTGGTAAACTTTTCTAAAGAATTATCTTTTTCTATTTCTTTTGAAGTTATCTAGCAATAAAATTACAATTGTACATTTGTTATTTTTATGGCACAGACTCTATGAAGAGGTACTTAAATGTAAAAAAAAGTTGTTGATTTTGAAAGGAAAAAAAGTGTCTAACAAACCTGTAAGTGGAGGATATCAGGTTTGATGTCATGTGGTGTCTCTTTATTCTATGAGTATCTCTACAGCTAACATTACCAGTCATTCTGTGAAGTTTTATCTCTTCATTCCTCCCACCCCCCCTTTTTTTTTTGTCTTCAGACAAAAATAAAATTCAAAATCTTTGCCAAATTGTTTTGATAGAAAACCTCAGAAAATAGATCTATGATAAGAGAAAGGGAAGATGGAAAGTTGTCTTCAATTTGTAAAATCATTTTGGACAAAATAAATATTTCTAATCAGGATAATCTATTTGTAGGGTCTTGAGCCTGCTATTAAAAGTATGTTGAACATGAAATGATGAAGTATTAATACATATGATTACAATTATTTGTTTCATATTTACATATTTTTAGATCAGAGATTGAGAAGGAGGGGGGGGGAGGGTGCAGAGGATGGGATGTGCATGTGCAGATGCCCTAATGAACAAAACCCGAATGCAACAAGTTCCTGTAAGAAACTGACTTAAAAAAACTTTCCACCAGTTATGTTTAAAATTGCTTCGAGTCTTTCGTCTTGTATGTGGAAGGACATCGAAAGCGTGAAGTGTTTTCAATACGATAGAGATTATCTTTTGCTGTTCCATTAGCTATGAGGATGTCTATCATACAGGTAAATAGCAATAGTAGGTTCCTCTGTGATGTATTTTCCAGACATTTAGAGTTTCATCGCTTCTTTGACAGATTTTTATGGTTTGTATTCTCGATTTTAGGTTTGTTAGAACAGGAATAGTAGTAAACAGGGAGGGAGGAACGAAAACGTTAAAATTGTAGCAACGTCTTAAACGGTACAAATTTAATGGAAACTAGTTACCATTTTTAGAGTAGTTTCTATCTCTGTAATCTCTTTTCGATTTGATAAAAATAAATATTTATCTCTATCACTTTTCTTGTCATTGCCTCTTGTTTTTCTAAGGACAGATGTGACGAATAGAAAATTTGTATTTCACATAAATATCATGTTTACCCCCCCCCCCCCTGAATTACTGAATTACTGAAGTCATTCATCATAAGGTTGTATAAGTGTTAATCAAAATTCCCACACAAGCTATCATGGGTGGCATTTGCAACATTATAAATTGAGAGTGGCAACAATCTGAATAGATATGCATGTTTTTTTATCCAGGTCTGATGATACTAGTCAATCCAATAAGTTAATGTCTGTAAAACACATGTTCGATTAAAGGCTTGGGCCGGAGCAGGAGGGGGGGGGGGGGGTAGATCAGAGTGAAACGCTCTGAAATTGTCTGAAATATATGTCATCGAGAGAATGGGTAGCAAAGGCATTGAAGACTCGCCCCAAACCGCGTGCGGCCATCTGTAAAAGTTAACTTTCCGTTGCTTGCAAGTGACGTTTTGTTCGTGTCGCTACAAAATGCAGACAGTACAGTAATGAAACGTGATACTTTGTTATCTTTAGCTGGACCTGAGATGTCCATCACTGTATTGTTTTTACACTGTGTTGTGGGTATTGACCGCAGCTGTATGTACTGACTGTACACTAGTGTCTAATTACCGATGGTAGCAAGCTGTGTGTGTATTTTCTGGGACTGATGGTGGTGTCTAACACTTCTGTTACACCTCATTCGAAACTAGGTCAGATTACCGGCATTAGACGTTTCATTTTGCGCGAGTCTTCACACCCTTTAAAGAATGTTTTGTGCAGGTATGTCAGTCTGGGCCCAACTGCCACAAAAGTCCATCCCCTCTCATGGGTTTTATCTCTTATATTTTTTTCCCCGCTAAAAATTCAGTTGGAAAATTAATTTTGCTCAAATCTAGGTATAAAGTGGAATAAATTCTGCATGAATCGCCGATGGGTATGCCGTACTTTATAGCGATGTTTCTTTACGCACCGCTTCTTCGCTAATTCGGTATCTACTGATGTTTTTCTCCCCGGCTTCCTCTTCCGAGAAATTCTGGATTACCCACTTATGCCCAATCACCTTCACCCTTTGCTCTCCACTCCCCTAACACATAGGCCTAGTTATACTTCGTTGCATCGATGGTACACGCTTTGTTCCCCCTACCATAAAATACCAATTGTACCAATATTGTTAATGCACGAACAAACAAAATCAACAAGTTTTACATATCTGCGGTTAACGGTTTCAGGGCATTTGTGCAATTAAAATTCTATGTGTGCACCATTCTCAAGTTTACTATGGTTTCAATCTAAAGTACTTGGATGAGTCAAAAAGCTGTAGACAATTTCTGCTCGTTATTTATCTGTCATACACATATTAATATTATATACGCGGGAAAGACAACAGACCATTCGTCCGTTCAAAGGAAACCGATCACGCTAAGCAGCGAACCAAGTAATTGGCCGCGTAGATCGTGTGCGCTATCAAAGCCACTGTTCTTTCTCTCTAATTTACTGTTGCCATGGGGATTTTTCACTGACAAAAGTAGCAACTTCCCATGTATGAATATCCGAGTGTACAGTAGGTTTTATTGTCGACCTTGATTGTTAAAGGAACATATTTCATAAAAGAATTACTGAACTAGAGAATAATCGGATACGGTACGCAGGGGCGTAGCGAGCGGGGGGTGTGGTGGGGTGTCACACCCCCCAATAATTTGGTCGCTGTCGGCAAATTTTGGGTCTGTCGGCAAAAGAAGAAAAGGGGAAGAGAGCGGAAGGGGAAGAAAGAAGGAAAGCTGAATAGAGAAAAGGAGAACGGGAGCTTCTTCCGTGCCAAATTTGACTTAAAATATGCACCAGATTGCATCTAAGGACGTTTCAAAACTAAAAATTTTCCAGGGGGACACTCCCTCCCCTTAGACCCCTCCCCCATTTCAGTCACCACTTCCAGATCCGTCGGCAAATCAAATTTGACTTAAAATATGCACCAGATTGCATCTGAGGAAGTTTCAAAACTAAAAAAGGGGGACACCCCTCCCCTTAGACCCATCCCCCATTTCAGTCACCACTTCCAGATCCGTCGGCAAATAAAATTTGACTTAAAATATGCAACAAATTGCATCTAAGGACGTTTCAAAACTAAAAAATTTCAAAAGGGGAGGGGGACACCGCCTCCCCTTAGACCCCTCCCCCATTTCAGTCACCACTTCCAGATCCGTCGGCAAATCAAATTCTCCACACCCCCCAACAAAAAACCCTTCGCTACGCCCCTGACGGTGCGGTAAGGCGGCATCCGCCGGCATGGGAAGATAAGTGAAAGGGTGGAGGAAGAAGGGGATCAAGTTAGAGGGGGCATGCGGAGAAGGATGCATATGGAACGCCGTATCCGCAAATATTATGACCTCATACATCAGTGCTCTCCGTCTTCCTGGTTAAAGGCATTGAAGACTCGCCCTAAAACCGCGTGCCGCCATCTTTAAAGTTAACTTTCCGTTGCTTGCAAGTGATGTTTTCTTCTTGTCGCTACAAAATGCAGACAGTAATGAAACGTGATACCTTGTTATCTTTTATCTAGACCTGAGATGTCCACGCTGCTATGTACACTGTGTTGTGGGTATTGACCGTAGCTGTATGTATTGATTGTACAATAGTGTCTAATTACCGACGGTAGCAAGCTGTGTGTATTTTCTGGGATCGATGGTGGTGTCTAACACTTCTGTTACACCTCATTCAAAACTAGGTCAGATTACCGGCATGAGGCGTTTCTTTGTGCGCGAGTCTTCACATCCATTAAGGACAAAGGGATTGATGTTCCCTCACACTGTATTCTCCTTGCATGGTGTAGCGTAGGGCCTACTTCATTTTTCTATACTGAGGTATCTCCGAGGTAGTAAGCACATAGCTGGGCTATTCTGGATATAGATCAGAGATCATATAACATATAATCGCACCAGTCACTTCTATGTTTTGTTTCTGGGGAACTTACCTACCTACTCGTGACTCGGCTCCAACGATCACAATCTCATATCGTTTCCGTTTGTATCCATCCCTGATCGGTTGTACTTCATATTTGATGACCGTAGTTATAAGCAAATTGAGAATGTTGGCTTCCATTAGCAACCATGTCAACAAACCTTTGTTTTTGTTTTACAAAACTTGACCTCAGTTGTTGACGATCAAAATTGAATAGGCCTACAGTATATGAATTTGAATGGAATTAAATATGAAATGCCATTTTCATCCAAGACTTATCGCATCCGACACTTGCTGAAATTGTATTTTTTATTGATTATAAAATTTTGTTGATTCACTAATAGTTTTCACAAGTTATCGCGAAGCTGTCGCAATACGTATTAGCTCGTTCAGTGCCCATTGCCATAGACAGGTTTTATACAGCCATCGGGGGTGTCCTTACTTTGACTAGTCGGCAGTTTCGGGATGTCAGTCAACTGATAATGTCGTCTAGAGTCAGGTGGGGCATCAAGGAAAATATATCACCCAACCCCTTCTTGATATATTACGAAAATGAGAATAACTATGATCTATCCCATATTTCACAGTACCCCCGCCCGCCCGGTGTGTTCCTCCCCCCCCCCGGCCCTCCTCCCCTATTCAGCAGGCCTTCTCCCTCTGGAGCATACACCCACATACGGCTTCATGTGTGTGTG
>JAIPMN010020896.1:22203-52473 GCA_020650975.1 Apostichopus californicus | reverse complement strand
GCGCTTCAAAAATGACGTCAGCGAGCCACGTCATAAATTAATCAATTTCCCTATCTGCATATGAATTGTACACTAGATCTCAGAGATTCTTCGAAAGAGTGCCAAGCATGTTGTTCTAACCGGAGCGGGGAGGAAGGAGCAGGGAAGGGGAAAATATTACGTTATTCCTGACGGGAAAAAATTTCCAGAAAAAAAGAGAACGTACAAAAGGCACAAAAATACAAGGCTTGTCCCTCCGTCACAGACGTGTTACTAGTGTTTACAATACTAACATCAGAATGCTTATGTATGTTAAGCAATCTATAAGTCACGTTATCTCAGTCCTGCACTGTGTATTCAGGCTAGAATTCCTGCACCGTGTATGCAGGCTCTAATTGATAGCAGACAAGTCCAACTGCATTCATTATATCTTTTTTCAAAATCCAGAGTCCGAAAAGTTTAGATATTGCTTTAGTTGTCGTTAACGGCGCGTAAGAAATGCTAGGCTCTAAAGGTTTCAATGTGTTGAACAGCGATATGTGGCTCGCTTACGTCACGAAACAAGCGCCAACTGTCGCAATTCAAACACAATGGTGAATACCATGGGTGTCAATTAAATGGATTGTTAAGGTTTAAAGAAATGTTTTCAAGCATTCGTGCTGCTTTTGTCGAAAAGAGCGTACTGCAAAACTGTATTGTTTTATTTCTCCTTAAACCTAAAGAGAGATGTTCCCAACCACAATCTTTAACATATTTTTTATGAATAACGACTTATTGAAAATGTGTTAATTTATGTCATATTACTAATTTGCACTCTTCACTGTTTGATAATGAAAACAATATTACCTACCAATCAGGATTGCAACACAGGATTTCCTTCTTTATGTAAAAGAGATGGCGCTAGTTAAGTAATAGTTTCCTAAATATATTAAATATTAAGATGGCAATTGTAAGCTTCCGTATGTACATTTCTAAGACAGTAGCGGTTCATTGAGCCACCGACGTATTCAGTGGACTTGGGCTGCACAAATGCCGGTCGCAGAGAGTGTTTTGACCCTCACGCAAGCCACCTAGGACGCTTCTGGTCGACTACTGACCAACCGACCCTCCTTGCATCCTCCCGGGTTCGTTTACGACAACAAGGCAAACACGGTGCGGGATCCTAGGTCACAACAACCCTAACAATACTAAGTAATATGATATGAGCGCAATTGCGCTCCTAAGATGGTGTCCTAAGAAAACCCGATAACAAATTGAAATACTTCAGAGAGCTGAGTTAAGTCTAACTGTGGAAATAAGTATCAAACATTTCATTAGATATAACATGTGTCTGACGTTCTATAGGTCTACAGAAAAACACATGCATCATTACAATGCAAATATACATAGATCAAAAGATAAATCCCATGCAAATGGACTCGTACTTTGCATAAGGTCCCCCCCCCCCTCCATTCATGATAACACGATTACATCGTCAATATATTACTGAAGATCAGGAGGGTAATTGGGAGTGAATCAATATGTTTGTCTTTCGTGCCCAGGCCATCCACCTTTGGTAGTGTTTAATTTGAGAGTAGGCTACCATGCCAGCCTATGAGACTAGCATACATCCACTCGATTACCAACATGACCTGAGTGAAGTGAATTTTTTCATTCATCTACATCGAAAGGAAACACAAATTAAACATAATTTCGGGTATAACTAGGTGGCCGATATACCGTGCATTGTGTTTCTGATCACTACATGTATTCTTAACGCAACAAGGACTGCACTGGGTTATCCTTTTGATTATAAAAAATAATAATAATAACTTCTAAAAGAAAGCCTACATACGCACAAATCAATGAACAGTTCATGCGTGTAAATCACAGAACTTCAACATGTGATGAAGTTCGACCGATCGCAGTACTATAAAACTGGCTAATCCGATCTGCTATATTCCAACCCGTTGTTTTTCTGTTCCGTACATTTGGGCTGAGGTTAGTTCCAAGGTGTTTCGACAACAGAGAATTTGACCTGTGACGTACTTCCGTTTTCAAGAGCCCTCTCTAGTATGGAATGGAAAGTGTAAATTACTTGTAACTTTGTAAGTTGTACAAGTTGTTGATGACGGCTACTCAGGCTGAAGATTAACCTGAAGATGACGGCAACTGGGCAGCATGGGTTTGAAGCCTGGACGTAAAGATTATACCTAAATGTATTCTCTTGACTTAAACTTTTAACGTTTGAGAAAATTATATGAGCAAGGCTTTGTTGCAGGTAAGTTGTAGCTGACGCAGCTTAGGCCCCAAGACGTAGTCTAAGGTAATGTAGGCCTAACGGCATAGGGCCTTACCAGCGTTAGCCTAATGGTTGGTGAATTACTCTGTTGAACAGCTCTATGTTTAAACGAAATTGGGGGTCGATGGGGCAGGCATAAATTTTGATAAGGGTTATATTTCTAGTGGAGGTGCTTATTTTTGAAAGGAAGGAAAGTCATTTCTAACAATATCAGGAGCCATGCTAATGTACATAGACCTAGTTACACTTACAGGGATAAGCTGAAGATTGTCTTTACCAATGCCAGAAGTATTTGTTAAATTTTTGCTGAATTTACTGTTCTTCTTGAGGATCTGCGAGGTCCGCGAGACCGAAATTAAAAAAGGTCCGCGAGACCGAAACAATTACTAGACCTCGCGAGACCTAAACTATTACTAGGCCTATAATAGCACTTGGTAAGACAAATATTACTACAGGTAATATTACCTTGATAAAGCGCGTAATTAAAAAGAATTTACAGCCATTTCTTTTCATAATGGATACCAGTGAGTTGCGCAAGGGGGCTGGGGCGGCTTGCATTGATACTAGGCCTCCACCAGTGGTGTAACCAGATGGGGTTGCAGGGGGCGAAAGCCCCCGCTCTCAAAATTTTAGGAAGTAAATTAGATGTTTAGTTAATTATGAGGAAAAAAGTGTTACGGGCTATAGGTGAAAAGTGACCACTAATTAATCCTGATTGCATAGTAAAATGGGATGATAATGACAGTATACGCTTTAACAATGGAACATGTTGCGGTTTTCGGTTCTACTTCTGTAAGGAGTCAAAAGTCTTTAGACTGCTCGGATTTCAAATAATAGTTTTGTAATGTAATGTGACAATTAATGTAAAAAAAGTGTTTTAAATTAGTTTAAATCGCCCGTTTTTCCTTACCTCTTCAGATTTTAAAGGGGGGGGGGTCGGGGACGTCCACCAGGGAAGAATTTAGGGGGCATGCTCCATAGACCATCGGTCTCGCGGACCAACAGTTCTCGGAAATTCGGTCTCGCGGACATTCGATAGTGCTGAGGCTTCTTACCCTGGGTATGTTGTGTATCGTCAGGACAGGAGGGATACTCCTAATGGAATTGGAGAATCTTCCTAAAATGTAAATGTTATTGTAATACCCCCGCACGAAAAACTACAATCAATTGCGCTACCCCCATGTTTACGCTATTAAGATGTTAGTTTTCGGAGATTAGGGCCGAGCGTAAACCCCATTATGACCAATTGGAGATCGTAAAAAAAATTGCTTTACAATAAGATTGGTCCAATATATTCAATAGTAGCTGACAAAGTGTTCGAAGGTACCAAATTGCACGAGGCTCTAGCTCATTGTCTTAAGCTCAAAAAGTCACAAAGAAGGATTAATATTCTGCATAACATTTTTGCTAATAGGGTTGTTAATGAGTGGAACGGTTTGCCTGAGAAAGTTGTACTTGCAAGAAGTGTGAATGGGTTAAGAATGCTTTGGACAAGCACTTTAAGCATTGTAATCAGGTCTGAGTGTTTGTGTCTTCAGTTTTTTCTCTCCTATATGGTCCTTGATGGGGTATTGAGTGTCCCTCCTGATCCTTATTTTTCTACCAAACTAAACTAATAATATCAATAAATACGTTCAGATAGGCACTACGTTAGGTCTACAGAAGTCTGGTAGAAGCTTATTTCAGTATTCAAAGAGCCAGTGAACTGTCATTCTAAGTAACTTATTTCTTCTTTGTAATTTTTTTGGCCATAATAAAAGTCTGTTCAGGTGATGCAGAATTTATTCAGCAGGTGGTTCAAGTCCACCAACAAATAAGATTAAGCCACTCAGTTTCCAAGAAGAATTTAATCATTTGTGCATGTAATGATGTGAATTAATTGCTATAGAAAATGGCTAATCCCATGATAGAAATTTTGTTTGGCAATTTGGCAAATCAATCAATGAATATTCTGAAATTTCTTACAGAGGAGTTTTGTCTATGAATATGATATAATTTGTTTGGTTCATATTGGGTCACCATACACTTGGAAGTGCAATTCCAGTACAAAAAGGTCTCTTAATTTACAGTTAGCTTGATACAACAATGTAAAAAAAATTGTGTAAAATTCTTCAACAACACATAAGACAGTGCCCGCCTTTTTAAACAAGAAAACTGGGAGCTGATGTTGTTAAAGCTCACTACCTTAAAGAGTTTCGTGGTTACATTTATGTGTGGTTTGTAAAAATGTTAAGCGCTAACGGATACACACAGACAGATGCTAAATGTTTATATGTTAAATATTACTCGGTATGACAGGATGTTAGGTGAGAGATGTGTAAGTCACATTTTATTCAAATGTGTAACAATATGAAAAATGCGTTCAGTTTGATGAACCAATTTTGCAAGCTTATTATTAGTTAATTACTACAAGAAGTTTGGCGCAACCCTTAACTGTATCCCTGTGTCACAGTTATGTCATGATTGAAAGTTGAAGTAACATTTTGTTTAATATTCTTGTCGTTGCTTATCTACCACTCCCAAGTAATATCGGTCTGGAAAGTTACAAAACTTATTTTTGCAACTAATCTTGCTGCAAGTATAGAAATAAAAATTATTTATCTCGGAAGGTTCCTAATTCACACAGCTGGTGTATAAAATTAAAACCATTAAAAGATGTCATAAAGTGCAATATCTTAGTTACTGATGAAAAACAATGAAAAGACTTCCGTGATAGTATACAAAATTGATTTTCTTTTGTCTTTCTAACCTATTGGTGTTCTAAGTGTCTAGCATCCTTCTAGACATGGTCTTAATATCACGTCATTCTGTTACAAAATCAGTATATCATTGTTGGATTTTCGGGCCCAAATGTCTATTTTGACAATTCCTTGTGTAAGTACTGTAGCATGAACCATGTATAAAACCGCCAATATGCCATAATTTTTACCCAGTAAGGAATTTATACCCAGTAGGTTTGTCTGAGTCTTGTACAGGACCCCGTAAGGATGTAAACACTCACAACAGGTAGTTTTGTACGCTGAAGGCGTATTTAGATCACAGTGCTTGACAATTATTGGCGTGATTTACCGCTCAACACTCGTTGACTTATCAAAGCAAACATACCATAGACCAAGGTCTGTTTACTTTCAGTTCGTAATGCAATAAATAATTTTATTACATATAGCTGGTTGTCGTAACACAGAACTGACATTGGTCGTTTAAATGTGCCATTGATTAACATTTTTCTTATGTTGAGGTATTTTACGCAAAGCTGAACATCAGCATAGGTTGCTATCAACCAATAACCGTAGTACACGATAGAGAAACTATTATCAAATATTGATTGTTTGTTCGTAGGGACATTGGAATCATTGGCTATGTGTTTATATATATCAGCTGACTTGAATGACGATTATTAATATTCTAATGCACTTCGATTACACGATACTAGCCAAAAGAGAACAGGCTTATTATTTCATGTACTCTACATGCACACTTCCACTACAGAGTCATATATCGAAGTGAACGATGCGTTGCATTTACCTTTTTATATACTAAAGCTTTAATTACAACACGGCTAATGATGGAAAGGGTAAACAATTTTTAACAAGTTTCTCAAGGGTACATCTACCCAATCTACTATTGCAAATACAAATTATTGAAAAGTACGCTATGAATATAATAGCTCATATGAGACAGAAACAGAACAATTAAGAACTACCAGCTACATAGCATCAGCAACATCAGAAACGAAGGCTAATAGAATACTATCATTCAGGGATTGCCAGATATAGAAATCTCTTTTGATTAATGTTATTTCAAGTTGTTAACAAGAATATTTCTCCATATTAAAACCAATTCTACCATCACATCTATTGTAGCCTCCGTATATAGCTGAAATTTTAATTGTCAGTAGAAAACTGGTAATGTGTTATGTATATGCAACCTCCATGATTCGGTCATATAAACCTTCCTTCGTAAACATGACGAAGTTTAATAACAGTTTTCATATCTCTTGACAGTAGCTAAATAATATGTGATGAAGATTTCAATAATGAAGGGAGCTTATGAAGTAAAAATTGTATGTACGGATGGACAAATAACTAAAGGACGTGATTTGCAATATGAACTTGATATATTACTACGACGTTTACATATGTCAGTCAAATCTGCGAAATATTAAATATCACTAAAGGAGGGAAGAAATTAAAACAAATGTAGAACAAAACATTAACAGAGGAGAGTTGTATCGTTCGAGGGATGCTAAATATTATAGAAATGTACAGTATTTTTTTAAGCAGCCAGAGAACTCAAGAGTCATACCGAATTTTGCATCAAATATGATATATATATTTTTGAAAAAAAAATACTTGTCGAAATCTACAACCTTTCGATCTACTGTTTTCAGGAGTAATGAATTGCTTAAGGAAAGACAATATTAGCTATACAGATATAGCAGAGACCTACCATGACTCCTACTTTACACACATCTGTCAACAAAACCAAATATTGGACGGTTTATTAATCAATCATTCTCATTTAAACTATAAATTGATCAGTTGAGAACAATAAGGTTGATCAACTTAGTCAAACTGGGTCACATGTTTGTGACATTTAAGCAAATGGAAGTGGCACAAAAAAACATATTTTCTCTTGCTAGTCCTATTCATATATTATTTCGAGATGCTATTATAGATACACCGACTAACATTCAATAAACCATTCAGTTTACGAAGTATGACAAACTAGAATACGTTTAGTTCGTACTAAGGATGTATACAAAGACAGTGCTGTAGAAATTATTTCATTTGGTACCACTCTATTTTGCTATACAGCCTTTTTAGATACTTTAATTTATACCTGTACACCCATCGTCGTTGCACATAATCATAGTACAGGCAGTAAGTACACATGTTACTTCCATAGGTTCGGAGCATCAAATGTTCCTACATAATGCGCATAAGATGTCGTAAATGATAGACTGGAACATTTCACAAAAGAATATGTTACCGGATGCTATATTACACCTAAAGCCATTAGAGAGATGCCGGTACTGTTGCGTTGGTAAAATATGAAACCAAATTATTTTCCCCAAGTCTCTAGTGTAATTGTAGCTGATTTACGATAAACAATAAATGGAAAAAGTGCTGCAATATATGTAATTGACTTAATAAATACTGTGTACAGTATCACTGAATGGTGCGTGTGTTAAGGTAACATGCAGATCAATCGGGCCTAACCGAAAAACTAAGCACCTCCTTGGACTTATCATAGTTTACTTTCTTCTTAATTGTACAAACCTGTTACGGTCAATACATGCGTCTTCACCGTCGTAGAGTTAGAGATGCAAGTATACGTTCCCTCGTGGCAAAGGGACACCGATTTGATATAAATACTATTATTTGCCAGTATGCAAACACTATCCGCGAAATTTTGCTGATATAAATATTGATCGATATACAGTAAACGTTTTTCAAACTCCCAGTAATTTTGTAATCCAATCTTTGGACAACCTACTAAAAGCACCGAAACAGAGTGAAAGATTATATGCTGCAGTACTCTTCCAGACGATATGTTACACAAAATTTGCCAAAACAGAACAAGCCAACCGTATTTGTAAAACATTTTAAAAGACCAAAGAAACTTTAAAAAGGTGCGAGTACAGATGCTGATCGGAGTTTGACTTTGAACACAAATAGCGACGATAAAAAGTGAATGTCACTGCGCACTAGAAACGAATACTTAATCTAAAACTACGGATACTTTTAAATAGCATAGACATGTAGGTCAGGCAATAAGAAACTTAGTAATTGTTATCTTTGTCTTTTAGAAAAATAAATGTAATACTCAGTAGTGACTTTAGTATTGGATAGCATCACGACATTTACCAAAGATACACCAAACAACCACCAAACAAAACAACAAACCTGCTGTACAAATACCTCAATGAGTTTGTTTAAAGTCGATTTGCTTGGACGAGAAAAATAGGTAGAATTTGCATGTTTCTGAGTGAAACCTCTATCATTTACGTGTGCTGATTACGTTTTAACATAGCATGAATGTTACTTGAAAATTCACAAACATGTTTTCACTCCTTTTCAGATTACCGACGCACCCTGCAACATGGAATTTATGTTTGCATTTACTATAGCACTGGTGACGACGTTTTTACATTTCTCTGGTAAGTCAACATATTTCCGTTTACCCTAAAATCATTCCAGAAAGTAAACATTGAATATGTTTTCCTTTTTTGCAATATATATACAGCGATATCAAATATGATTGGGTAAAATATGCAATTTTACATTTTAATTAATTCGTATTAATACGTCATTTCTTGATTACAGTTTCAACTGGTACAGGTGAAGAATGTGCACCTGTACAATTTATTGAACTACAAACTACTGCAGCAATCCAATGTTCGTTCGATGACGAATACGACAGTGTACTGTGGTACCAATCAACAGAAGAGCAGGTCATTCTGACCTACCGAAACTCAATAAAAGAGGGAACAGGATATGAATCAGGAGAGTTTGATATCAATCCTAACGGTTCCTTAGTAATACTGAACGTCTCACTAAAACACGAGACATTCTTCACCGTGAAGAAGATTATATCTGCGGAGTCTCCAGTCATTTTTAATGTTTACATAATTGACGTCAAAACAACAGGTAATAAAAAAGGGAGTTCCTAACGTGATGTGTTTGATGTGATGCAGAGCATTACAACAATTTCAATGAGGACAAATAACGTGTCCACACCGATTCAAACTCTCACAAGGAACATATAACGCATTAGGAATAAATATATGTCGGCCTCAATCAACATACCATGTTGTTGATATTAAGCTCAATAAAACATTGTGAATAGGGTATAAGGGTATTAACAAATACAAACAATGAGTTATATCAACGAATTAAAGAAATTAACACAAGCTGATGTAATCATTGATTAGACATAAAGGTAGCAGTTTATACAGTAATCATATTGAAGAGGAGAGATTCTCGAAAATTGGAACAAAATGAGATACATAACCTGCATTTCAAAATGGATGCTCCTTTTTTATTTCAACATATCGTAGTAAATTTTACTGTAAGTCATCCCTGTAGAACCTTTTGGTTTCCAAATATGCAATGTTAGAATCTAATTTTAGAAAGAAAATCAATACTGATAATTTGGAATTTAGATCTGAAAAATTATAAACACACTGACGTACTAATGTCAACAATTCGTATTTTACCTCATTTTTTCAACCTCGTCGATGCTATGTTGTTTGTTTGTCGAATAAAAGTCCGAACTTTTGCAAGAAATATGTACTCTGATACGTAACGGTACATGTCAGTACAAGTAGAGTCTGCACAACTCGAGCAGCTACTGGTGAGCCTGAAAGCCCTTTTTTCATGATTTCAATACTTAGCTTGGACGAACAGATATATACACGAACATTATTAGCATGATGGAAATGACGTAAAGACATGTATCAACCATGAGAAATTTGTCGATGATTGAAAGTTCATAACCGTTTCCTTTAATTTACTTACACAGGGAAACCAAGTTATGGGTTTCCAATTATTGACGTGTGCGAAAAGGAACATGATATATGCTACAAGTCGATAAAAGACATTTCGAGTCTGAACTGTTTGGTTAATAACTCCAGACCAGCAGTAAAACTAAATTGGATTGATAAGACGACAGTAGAAAATGTATCAATCTCATCACCTCTAACAGTATCTACGACAGATAATGTTACCTTTACAACAATACTTAACGTATCGCCCTCCGTTTGCGATTCGCGACTTTGCCTACTGGCATGCAAGAGCTCGACTTTTTCGTGGATCCTCCAGAGAGATGAATCCTTAATATTGCTGGAAGACACTGATAGAGAATTGGCTTCTGCAGAACCACATCTACGTTTTATAGAGATTAACTCAGAAATGACACTCAATTGTGGTGATCAGAATACAAGTCTTCGTGTTTGGAAGAGAAATACCGGTATTGACGACACCATGGAAACACTAGCAATTTGTGTAAATGTAGATGAATATATGTCGACGGTGTTAACAAATGAATTTATTATAACATCTGATGGTTCTTTGTCCGCTAAAGAGGCAAAGTCACGTGCCGAGGGTAATTACTACTGTACCTATGAGACTAACAACAAGGAGAGAGTCATACTGTACGATATACGAATCTACTGTAAGTCACCATATGTCAAGTAAAATATGGCTGCAATGATCAGCGATATTTTAAACTGTACGATTTATAATGTTGTTTCAGACGTAGCAAGGGATCTGTTACTCTGATGGAAGTTATTCAGCTGTTTAACCGACTAAGGACATGACAAAACTATTTTCATCGAAAATATATATGTTTGCAAGAAAAGATTAATTATAAGTTAAAAACGATTCATTTGTAAACCATCGGATATGTTTTCTTGTGATAACAGTAAATAAAACCTATAAATTTAACTGAATTATCATATGGTTGTGTTTATTGGTTGATTTAACGTAAATTACATTTTTATGGTTTTATTTCCAGCTAATCCAATCCCAAACTACCTTGTCGTTGATGGCTGTAGCAATCAACAATATTGCACTTTACCGGTACAAGCAGAGGGCAATGTCTCATGCATATTGTATGGCATTCGCCCTGAAGTCAACCTCGAATGGGAAGCTGATCAGAGTGATGGCATCTCCTTTACCGCTCACGAGAGAAAAACAGAAGATAAAGGCGATGCGTTCAATATATTTCTCACATCAAAGTTCACTATTTTACAAAGTTCCGAAAGCAGAATAACAGTGAAATGTCGCGTCACTGGAGAAATGGCTAATTTCTTCGACTTATCGACAAATATTGATCTTCTTGTGCTTAAAGGTACAATATATTTCCGTATATTTTGAGATCATTCAACCTCATCAAAGGTTACATTTTTGACATAAAAACCTAACAATTTCTGGAATTTCATAATTTTCTTTTTCCATTTTCAGAGACACATGAGGTATATACTTCGACAGTTGTTATATTGATACCTGCTATTGCAGTGATAGCCTTGCTTGTTGTCACCGCTGTGTTAATATGGAAACGTAAAGGTTGGTTATATTTAAACATAAGCAACCTTAAACATAATAAGTATATATTGCAATGCAAAATTGGCTTTGAAGTATTCTTAGTGTCCTTTTATTCACACACCCAAAATATTTTGCCATCATAATTAAAATATTATAGTACACAATAATGACGATCTTGTGGTGCTCCGAAACGTTTCTTTTCTCTTGCGCAGGTATCATAAGTGACCTAGAATACTTCTCACTGGCTAACAGTGTGAAGGAACTGTCGCATGTTATGTCTCTAGTTTGAGGAACGACGCCTAGGCGAGAGGAGATTAACACAATATACGTAACAGGATTCACATCATCAGTTTTTAGATAACTGTTCGTTAAACTGACAAATGAGGAATATATGAAGTACAATTTGTATACAGATTATACACCAAGTTCAACTTACAGAAAATTTTTCTCATTACAAAAAGACTATTATCTATGAAACGAGTAAATATATAAATCATACTCATATGAAACTTTAATCAGCTTTAATTGATCCATTTTGTATTCTTAATGACAGAAAGACGACAAAGCCATCGACACGAAGCAGAGGAAGAGGTAAGATATGTGCTGAAGTCTATATTGCTTTGCTTTGTGTCATTCTGTTATGTACGACTTCTGGGGGTTACTACAAGTGCTTTCATTAAATAGCATTGGGAATAAATTGCAAGGCCGTGGCGTGGGCGTTACTTCTTAGCGTGCTTGTCAAATTTTAAACATGTGTGCACCATTGTGAACCATTATCAAACTGTCTTCCGGAAAAAATTGTGCACCTTTGTACCAACAATTATTCGAACAATGCAACTAAGAAAAATCAATTAATATATTACTTTACCGCAAAAAAATACGTAGTTAATTGTGAACTCATTATAAACAGTACCTTCTTTCTGCTTCGCTTACAGGGTATTAACCTGATGAAATCTGAAGCGAGTAAGTATTCCTTTTGAGCATTTCAGAAAGGCATTGCTTACTTAACATATATTCAAGTTTTAAACATGTATTGCTTCCCTCGTAAATTTAACATAAATTGTACCGATATTTCAAGCGCGACTATACTCATCCTTAACGCAAAGTTAGAGTCATTGAAAGGATAAGCTGTTCTAAATATTTCTATTTTTCTACGTTATCAGTATAAAACCTTTCTTTGCCCATTTTTTTGCGAACCTGAATGCATTTCAGATACCACCTTTCTAAAACTGCTTTAACAATTTTCCGAGATAAAGTATGATCAAGTAATAATTTAAAACTTTTCATAAGTGTTCATTGTTCGAATGTTGATCCAACAGGAACATAATTTATTATGACGGTCATTTAAAAACACGTAGCGCTTTGTTTGCATTTGCTGTTCAAGACCGTTGAGTAGATACACGTTCTTACATATCATTAAATTTAAATATTTCTAAACACATCTGTCAACGAAATCGTAGGTATAATTTCATTAAAAAGAATAAGCAAACCTCTCTCTTCTTTGCAAACAGCAATGGACGAAAAATTCATCAAAGAACTAAGAACAAAATATGAGATGATGTACGATGCTGTTCGACCAATTCCATACATAAGGGACAAAATGTATTGTGTGGATAAGGTATATGTAGAGGGTGGTATCAAACGTCGTGAGTACAACAAAGATGAACCAGGGAATATAATTGGACAACATTAAACTCATACAATGACATTTTGAATGAGTCAAACCTTAAATCTACGAGAAAAATTATAGAAGGTGAACCGGGATACGGAAAGTCAACTATCACTCTCCAGTGGGCTTTTGATTGGTGTAACCGTGTCGCAGTTTCACCGTTGAAAAATACCGATATTCTTGTCTTTCTTCAATTAAGACAATTGGGCCATATCAGTTCCATATTTGCAGCAATTAAGCAGTTCATTCTACCAAAGGATTCTGAGTTTACTGAGGTGAACGTAAAAGAAATCTTAACTAGAAGTTCTTCACTTGTCGTTATTCTGGATGGTTACGATGAATATCCTGATCACGACAATGCCGAAACGGACGTGTGGGCCATTTTGCGTAAAGAAATGTTACAGGACGCATATGTTATCCTAACCACTAGATCATCATGTGTGCCTAAACAATTTACATCACAGACTGAAAAAATTCGTTTGACAGGATTCGACGACGCGTCACGTGAAAACTATATTCGCAAAGCAGTCGTGGGAAACAACGAAGAAGCAATTGAGAGGATCAAACTTAAGTTGGAAGAAAATCCAATACTCCATGATCTCTGCCAAGTGCCATTATTGTTTGTAATGTTCGCGCACCTAGCCCATGAAGAAGAAGACTTTAAAGACTTTAAGTCAGTGACGTCATTTTTTCGTTACGCGATATCATGTTTCCATAATCATATGACGAACAAGTTGAATAAAAACAGCAGCACAGCTGATGTATTTGAAACCAATCACGAGGAATTAAGCAAGATTGCATTTGAAGGACTTAGCAAACCTAATCCAGAAACTGTTTGGCAATCGATGGACATAAGTAGCCGACTTGGAAAAAAAATTTACGCTCACTACTGTGATATCGGCATTTTGGTGGAAGAAGAAGTTTTGAGAGTAGGTGATAGAGCAGGTCCAAGACATACTCAATATTCAACAGAAGTGAGATTCTATCACAAACTATTTTGTGAATGGATGCTGCTCATGAATTTGCTCGAACAGTTAACTCAAAGCCAGGTATCCTTCTTGACTTTTTTGAAAAGACTGAACCCACCGAGGTTGAGTACATGTATCGCTTCGCATGTGGCATTAATGACAAAGCGGCTGTAAATATAATTGAACACATGGAGAAGAGACAAGAGTGCAAGAAATTTGCGATACTTTGTACCGTTGAGCAACAAGGTGACATCCAAAACATTCTTAAAGTGGTGAAAAGATTAGTTTCGAAAGCCATATTCCTTAAAGAAGACTCAAGTCGAATCCTTCAGAGATCCGTTATGCAGCTTATTGCTATTGCGTCTAAACACAAGGTAAGAGAAATGTGTCGGTGATTTAGAAATCTTCTCCTATATTCATAAGTAGTATGTATACGAGACTGGATATGTATGTTATACAGTTCACAGAAGGAATAACTAGGATACATAATTATGAAGAATTTAACTCTAGTTGAAGACAAATGTTGCTCTGCTATTTTCTCAAAACAACTTACCTTAGGTAGTGATATACTTTGTTTAATATGTGTGTCATTACATCATTAGTTCTGGAAGTCGCTTGGACTTGTCATTTCTAGAATATCTGATAATGATATGTGTCATTTATATCTGACAGATACAAGTCAATGAGGTACAACTGCAGAATGTCTTCAGCCACGTCGACACCGATAGAAATAATATAGTCTTGGACTCAGGACTCAGCCTACCTGCCATGAAAACCTTGGAGACTCTCGTAATTAATGAACAAGGCAGAGATATGACTGTTGAGGAAGCCGTGAACATTATCTCTTTTGCTCTTCAATCGGAATGTTTGAAAAAGATTGAGTAAGTCATGTCTACTTGCCTATTATAACAGAGGCTTCCTCAAACGACAAACAAGAAAATCATGTATGTTACCTGAAAACTTCTTAGCGGTTGCTTCCGGTTGTATAAATACTCGAGTAGGATACTGGGGACATTGCCCATTAAGCTAAAAATGTCTCATTTTGTAGGTAGCAGCGACAAACGATAACGTACGAACGTATTTTACCTGTTTTCCACATAAGTGTCATACCTCCTTTCCTTCAAAGCGTATTGAAATTCAAACCTTTCGTACGCATAACTAAGATGTATTAACAATAATGAGAGCCATATTTTGCGGGGGGAATAATATTGAATTAACTAAATATGAAAATATTTTGAACAAAAAAGAGAAATATGTCAGTTTTCTTTACTTTTTTCCGTAACACACAGTTTTGAAGGTTGCATATTACCTCAAGAACTCTCACTCAATGACCCAGTTGTGGTTCAACTGTCCAGCGGTCGTGAAGGTAAAAATATAGTTCCTTCATCATTAATTCAAGATGCTCCTATTCTAACGCCATATTTGCATCACACTGAGAGTAATATTTTACTGTGGATTAATGTCATGAAAGTCCTCGACAACTCTTTAGCACTGTCGGTAGAAATATATAGCAAAGTTATATTGGCTGTTTTAAAACTGAATTATAGTGCCATAACTAATAACGCTTCATTCGATTCTCTTGATACTTGGCAAACTTATTGTTAAAATGTTATTTAAATTGAAATTGTTATATGTACCGCATTTAATTAATAAAAATACCGCATTTGGTTTCTTTAAACTTTGAAGCCACTTGAAAATTCATGTGAAGGGGTTGAATCGAACAAAGTTAATATCTGTAGAGGTTAGACACCGAACAAACTGGGATGAAGGCGATGATGATTACGATGATATTTGCACACAAATATTCCGCATATAACCCATTATTTACTGCAAAACAACTACAAAATGTTAGCAAACTGCTTATCCATGCACCAAGGAATCCGTAAAAGAGAAAGTGTTAAAGTAAGTGGGCCTGACGTTTCGATTCTAGCAGGATCTTCTTCAGAGGCATTTGGTACTTATTTTGTAAGTATCCTTTTTATATTTCAGTTATGTGGGGCAGAAATTGCCGCCTTAATCTTGTGACTGGCATATGGGAGGTGAGTAGTCGTCTTTAATTGTAGCCTATCACTTACTTTACATGTTGACATACACAATAAGGCTTGCTTTGGTCAGTTTTTTGCGGATTATATTATTGCGGGCAATAGTGTGATGCACGAAAATAGAAACAAGCCTTACTCAGGTACTACTTGTCTGTATTAATGTGATCACATTATAAATAAAGCAGTATGTATATATCTGTAAACCTTTATGTACTCTAAAAAATGCTGTGAGATTGTGAAGATGATCCTGGTAAGATAAGAACGACAAATCCTCTACGTTTGACTTACGCAAGCTTAATTTAGTAGATTAAAAATCGGTTGAGGTTTACTTAATTTACGGATATGCATGGCACACTGATTAGAAAGAGCATTAGTCGACCAATTAACAGTATTTGCATGTTGCCGCACGACCAGAGGATTGGAATAAATCCATGAAGCCTGTTTTGAGTTAATGTTCTGCGCCTTATTTAAGTAGCAGATATGATAAAGGCAGGTAATGTTCAATTGGAAATACATTCTTTACTTTCACGGGCGATTGTATTAAGTGAAAACTAAATGTCGAACTGCAGCTAAAGTACGACTCATTTTGTTTTAATATGTCAAGTTATTTTATAATCTCAGCTCATTTTTCATACATTCTACCACTTTTAGAAAGATGGAAAGATACTGAATGACTACGAATACAAACTAAGGGTAAGTTTTTATTCTCAGTAAAGGTTAAATGATTAAAATAAAACGTTAGTCAAATAATAACATATTAAATGTTTAATGGAATTTTATACATAATTGGGTTGTAGTTGTTTATTTGTTGTAAGCTTCCATGTTATATAAAGTATGTCAGTTTCACTTGATATTACCTCTCATAGTGTATCATATCAACTGAGGCGCTTCTGGTTGGAAAAAACTTGGAGTCTATTATTCCTACACAATAAGAATTGGCATGCTAAAGAAGGGCATGGCAGCGATTTTTTTCCCAAACAGGTTTGCAATTACGGAGTTTTCAGCCAATCAGATTGCTCGTCACGTCAGCATCAATAATAACCATCGCTTGGAAGTTCGAAGACATATACTGAGTTACACACTGACACTTGATTGAGTCCAGTTCCCTTCGAACGCCCTAACTTTACTTTTAATGCTTGGATTACATGTTGACTTCACTTATGATACATACGCTACATTCTATTTGGTTCGTGTTTACGTTATCCACGATTCGTGAGTCGTTCTATTGAAATCAGAATTCGTTTCGTGGAATGGGTAGGCCTACACTAAAAGCAACTTCACGACGCGAGTTCACGAGTCTTGAGTGAATATACGCAAAACAGTATAGTGTATAGTATGATATATTTCCGTCACTGCACTGTGTACAGAGTTATAATACATATAGGCCTACAGCGTATGTGTGATGTACCCTGTACGAAACTTTCACTGTGCGATGTTATCGATTAATGCCTTCACAGAAAACTTCGATCAAAGTAGATCATACAATACTAGTGTGCCAAATATGTCTAAACCAATTCCAAACATATCTAAATATATGTATGAAAAGCTACGGGTAATTTTGAACGGGTATATCTTCGTTGCAACAAATGCATGCAGAACCTCGAAGTGAAGGTTTCTATGGTGATGACGTAACTTTTCCGACCAATCATGAACGACTATTTAAGCACACTTGCAAACCTGTTTCGGAAAAAAAAAATCGCGGTCTGGCAGGCAGAAACGAACTTAATACTGTGTTATTCTAGGGTAGATATTTTTAAACAAAGTTTGTATGACTTTTACGCTACGTTCTCCTTATAATTAGTGTCTTTCTAATTTTCTTACTTTTATTTGTTTTTCTGCCTTCAGCGAGATTCCACATTAGAGCTTTACAGGTATGAAAATATATAAACGTCTTCATTAATTACAATTTTACTTTCCTACAAACTATGACATCCATTGTTACCTCTTGTGAACTATATATACTAATGTTAGTGGTATCTGTATGATTGTAATTCAATGGGATGATGATTGTTATTATTATTATTATTATGATTGTGGTGTCACCTAATATGTTTTCGCTCATTCTGATCATGATATTGAGGACGCCTTTTATCAGTTACAAAAGTAATTCTGAACAAAGAGTAAGGAGTTGTGTGAGAGTTGATGCAAAACTTAATTGGCTGAGCTATTTTATATGTCTTAATAATTGTATGATCATTTGTGTCATCTAAGTCATCTTAATTGTTCTCTGTTTTCAGTTAAAGATACTAGCAGCAACAACGAGCTTGAAAGGAATTCTAGAAGATAAAAATAAGCACTATTATTAATTTGTATACACAACATTGAAATTACAGTCCAAAGTCATCTTGTTCATTGAGAAAGTCGAAGAGCGCAGAAAGACAAATCAATTTAGTCAGAAGAAGAAGGAACAACATGTAGAATTCTACAGAAAGAAAACCATACGGAAGTTCAACACAGGATGACTGATAATTATTCTGAAGAATAGGCGTTCTGTTTGAAATAAAATATATTGGTCAGTGTATGTATTTGCGAACTCATGAGGTGATAGTATAATTAACAATTAACAGTAAGGTAGAAGGAATCACGGGTTAAACATCATTTCAAAATACAAAAGGTGATAAGTCAAGATCTCAGCAGTGAGTTGTAGGAGAAAAGCAAAATTAGGCAAGCAAAGAAAAGGAGATTTTTTACTCTTTTCTTTATGCTCATTTAAGTGATATTTTTTTTGTTCTTATTGATAGCGAAGTTTCTGATGAGAGAAATGAATGGGTGGCGATTTTATGTAATTTCAAACTAAGTTAAATTTTGTTCTCAAAAACTAGACGTTTCTTTATCCTTAGGGTTCTAAATTAAGCTTAATTATCCCAATAATTTCCATCATCAATAGAAACAAGTTTGTCGGATTTTCCGGAGAATATTTCATTTTCGTTAAGATTTTGATTACTACCTATATAAAAGTAATTACAAACCACCAAGTTACTTTTTCCGATCTGCTTTAAGAATTACTTTCTCGATATTGCTGTTATTTAGTGTTTTTATAAATAAACTCATAACCATTTACAAAAAGGGTTTATTTTGGAGGAATTAAAATTGATCAGTTCAGTCATATCAAAATTTCGTGATATAATGAAACTTCTCCCACTTCAAATGTATAACCTACTTTTTGTAACGTTAAAAAAGTTATAACAGAAAGATATCTTTGAATTTTGTGACAAAGTATTTATGTATATATTGTCGGTATATATTGGTGGAACAGCAATAAACGTTGGTTAACAACGTTCTCATCTTTTTTGTTAAACTGTTTAGATTTCGCTTAGTGTACCTCGGTATGATACGATTACGGATGCTGTATAAAGACCGCAGAGTTGCTGCTTAAGATGTGCATTTTAAATGTACGGAGCGCCGTTTGTTTCAAAACTATCCAGTCATGGTTATGTTCAGGGTAACATCGACATATCGAAAAAGAAATTGACATATTCAAAATGAAATATACATGTCAAAACATAAATCATTGTATTGAATATTGTTTTTGAAAATTCAGTTTCGTTTTGGACATATCGATTTTGTTACCACGATCTCAATATGAACATAATGATGTAAAGTTGGATAGTTTGAAACATACGGCGCACACAATACGTGTTAAAACATCATACATCGATGCTTCTAAACTGGCCAGGAGAGGCTGTTACCGAAAGCCACGCCAAAATTCCGTTCTGTCGATTTCACGATAGATTAATTAAAAGACTAAAATAACCGCGGCATTGGGTACGGTTTATTTTAATTAAGCTACAATATAGTACAGACTCTAGAACCTAGTAATAAGTTACAATTAGTGACCACCTCGATAACCTTTCACTTGATGCTATAGTGTTGACAGAGATTGCCCATATTAATATTGAACCCCTGGTTATATTTTTTATTATGTTAATTCACCTACTAAATGTGGTACATGTGGAAGTACCTATATATTTTATAAGAATTTATATTCTTACGCCACGTGAAACAACAATTAATTTCATGTTATATGCATTGCTCTTGTTCCCATTGCCATGTAGACGATATTTGGCTTGACTTATCGTACAAGAATAAACCCATGTGTGGTATCGTTTGTTACTGTCACCCAAAAGGAAACGTTAAAAGCTAAACACTGATTCTATATCCTATTGCATTTTAGGGGAATATTTTAATATCTACTTACTACGTTGAAAATTATCCTATATATATGACTTCAATAACTAACATAATTTTATTCTCACCATTACTCTTCCGACCAGAATTAATGATCAAACTATAGTCCCATCGATAATATTTGCATAAAAATACCAATTGATTGAATTGGCAATATACTGTTATCTTGTAACTGTTCTGTAACCATATCCCGATATTGTGTGTTATTCAGGGAACGTAGGAACATCGTAAAGGTGATAGACAAATGATTAGATTTCATAACCAGACACATTTTAATGTATATATTGAAGCAATAGAATCAGCCGATCTAAATCCTGTTTATAACATTTATGACATTAATACATCTTATAATCAGTTCCTTGGTATATATCATAACCAGCAGTAATTGTAATATTATTCTCGCTTAAACAGTGAAAATTGAATCAGATGTAGACAGACGGACTGATTTAACTTTGGCTGAAACACTTCATTTACCTAAGGCAAAACGCTTTCATACGGAGAGCGCTCTTCCGAAATCACTATGATACATTACATAACTTTGTCAGGAATGTCAAGACAGAGGTTATGAAATATATTTCTCACAAAATAAATTATATCGTTAGTATATGATGATCATAATTGTAATAATAAAATTAATCTTACGTTATATTACTCAAAGGATGCATGGTCAGTATGCAGCTCTTTACTTAAGGTATAATAATATGATAATATGTAAGGTATAATCTCAGTCCAAAGAGAAATAAGTCATTCAGCCCACCCCGTTACTTGGAGCGTCCTGTCATACAATCAATTTACCTTCTCTAAGGGTGAAATCATCAGGCTCATGACAGATTTAAGATTGGAGAGGCTCCAGGTATTTTCGGTATTACCGTGGAACCTAATGAATCCGTTTTCAATGTTATAGCCCCTGCACTGGTTCATATCTTCAACACTGTATTTTTCTCTATGATTTATCATCATGATCTTGCAGTGGCAAAGGTTATTCCATTATTCAAAACCGGTAAAACACTTTTGCCAGAAAAATGTATATACATATAAGTTGACTTCCTTTCATTAATAAGCTTCTTGAGACTGTCATAGAGGAAAAGTAACGTGCTTTCTTAAACAAAAATGATATATATATTTATAATTTTCAGTTTGGTTTTGGGGAGGGTCATTCAACTTGCCTTGCTTTATTAGAAGTCATCAAGGGTAAACGTTTTAGTGTGTGTTTTAGGATTATACCTGGGTTTCCAGAAAGCCTTTGATACAGTTGGCTATTCAATACTTGTAAATACTTTAATTGGTTTAACGACTTATGAATGACTGTGATTATGTGTAGGCTACTAACCATATTGGAACAGAGCTGTAGAAAACAAACCATCACGTTATTTCTCGTGGGTTCGTGAGAATGATAGATTAGTTTAAAAAGGATTTACCATTGTAAACAGTCAATTATCGCGTATATATGAAGTCTAAAACAATGCTTGTAAGGTATTCATGGGATCTGCGCGTTTACCTTGCAGACATTATATTATTTCCCACTCGAGGGTAGTTGTACTTATATGGCATGTCGAAACAAAGTTCTCAGATAAAAAGAAATAAAAATTGTTTAATAACCTAATGTTGTCTCGTTTAGTTGTTTACACTCTTAAAACGTTGGGTAAAAAAATGGTATAGACCCCCCATGCACTTAATTGGTTAGTTTGTACCCTTAAGTTTTTTTACCGGAAGATTTTGGGCTATTTCAGTAAGTATGTAAATTTCACAGTCCGACGTTTAACCAACTTGTTTTTAACTTTACCGCTCACTGAATAAAAAATTTCGCGCGTACACATATATGTACATTAACAGTTCGTACGTCAGTGCAGCATTTATAACACACTACATTATACGTCATGCATTGTACGATCCCTGACAGGGTGGTTTAGTAATCAAGATTGCAGCTAACGCCATGGCAGATATCGAAGACGGTGCTGTCTTGATTTTTTTGAAAAAAATACGGGGTCTAGTCTCTACATGAAACGTTTATCGGTAAGTGTAGCTTAACATAGTTGAAAAGTATGAACTTATGTAAGAACTGAGACACTCAGTGACAGTATAACGTTAGGCTCATAGGCCAACGTTAGGCTTATACTAGGCTGACGTTATTACTAACGTTACTAGTACAGTACTAGTGTAGCCCTTGGGCTAAGCTATTTCTGCCGCAGGCCTAGTATTACTGATATTATGTAATACTAACAGTAACAGTATACTACTAAACCGCTTCTGAGTATAACACAGTGGCTTAGTCGATGTTAAATGTTATGAATCTTTTTCGTGTTTTTTCACCATATTGTGTTATTAGTTTAAACGATATGAGCCTAATTATTAATGAAAATGTGGTATCATTCCTATTAAAGTCCGAATACAAAAACTTCGACCTACTGTCTACACTTGGCTAGGCTGGGCTAGGCTAAGTAAGACC
Source organism: Apostichopus californicus (assembly GCA_020650975.1). Taxonomy (NCBI): domain Eukaryota; kingdom Metazoa; phylum Echinodermata; class Holothuroidea; order Aspidochirotida; family Stichopodidae; genus Apostichopus; species Apostichopus californicus. Next base: position 29,850 of record JAIPMN010020896.1, on the reverse strand, counting down.
TGTTTAATTATCCACACACTTATAACAGTTAGGCTAATTATAGGTCAATGTGACACCACAAACTTTTTTATTTTGATTGGTATCATACATATTTAGCAGGATATTTTTGAGAATGTTTGCACGATAACTCAACAAGGGATTGATCATCGCCATACTTACTGGCGCATATTGAGTAGATAAACCTAATTGTTTTTTGGGTTATATCATGAATATTAATAGAGGTCACAGGATCAAACATCAACATTTTCAAATTGCAATAACTTGACAACCATAAGCCAGATTTTTTTCAAACTTGGTATGGTGATATTGGCAGATAGCTTACACATGCTGATGTGTATTGCAATTATTATATTTATAATTATTATTATCATTAATATTAAAATTAAAATTCAAACTTATCAAATTGCAGTACTTGACAACCATAAGTCGGAATTTCTTCATATTTCATATATGGTGATATTTGTAGATAGTTTGTGTATGCTGATGATTTATTCCTTTCTTATAACCCTCGGAGAATTGAACTGCACTTCTTTTGCTTAAAGAAGATAACATAAGGGACAGACTAAAATTTCAGGCAGGTTGAAAGAAGGAGGTGAGTACTCGGTCCTGTATATCAGCAATGGACGGTCTTAAAAGAACTGAAGGTGGAATCAAATGCTTATATTTCCATTTGAAGCATAGCCATGGAATTAACTAAAAAAACTCAAGCAAAGTTATTTGTGGTCAAGCTTGTTGCACTGCACTAATTTTGTTCAACTGAAGGCTACAAATGGCATCTTAAAAGACACCACTTGGGTAATAAAGAACAAACTAATGACCAGGGGGACCAAGAGCCAGAAAGGATCAGTCCCATTCCAATGGAAGCAGAAGCACATGATGAGGCAGAAGAAGATGATGAAGAATCAATGGAAAATGATATCAAAATAGCTAAATCATCTGCTATATTCACAGCCTGACTTAAGTCCTCACCTAGTCCTTCATCATTAGTGGGAATAATTGTTGTTGATGTACAGGATCTAATTGAAAATGTAGTTGATCATATTGAAATGCAATTTACTCGATTACTAACTAACCAGCAGTCCATGATATTGAGAAAGGAAGAGGATAAGCAAGACTTTCACAATATTTTTGGAAGCTCCTTTCTCGACAATGAGAACAGAATACCAACAGAGGAAACTTTTCAAGCAAATTGGTGCATATGTTGAACCTGAACAAAAACTTCTAGGCTACTGTTTCAAGTCTTAAATAAAGAACAAAACAGGAGCTCCATTTCAAGAACAAGAGAAAGGGACATTTCAGTACATTCCTTTGGTAATTTCAACAACCAGGAGTTATGAATGCGATATTTTCAGCTAAAGCATCTGCAGATCAAAGGTCCTGGTTACATATGAAGATGGCATTCTGTTCAAAAATAGGTATCAACAGCATGGTGAAGTGCCTCTGATACCCCTGCTGCTATACAATGATGACTTTGAGACTGCAAACCCTCTTGGTTCAAGGCAAGGAAAACATAAGATTTCAGCCTTTTATACAAATGTGCTGTGTCTACCCAGAAGATATCAGGCCAGATTAAACAACATTCTTCTCACAGCTCTAGTCACCTCATCTCTCATTACCAAATATGGAATAGAAAGTGTTGTGAAAGTAATAACAGAAGAAATTCAGATGTTATCGAATGCATGTCTGAATATATAGAAGGGGATGATTTCAATGGACTTGTTAGGCCGGTTTTGTTCCAAGTTGTTGGCGATAACTTGGGTATACATACAATGTTAGGCTATGTTCGTGGCTTTACATCAAACTATTACTGTAGACGTTGCAAGGGGCATCGGAGTGTACTGCAAAAACAATTAGTTGAAAATGCCCGTCTACTTAGAACAGTAGACAATTATGCTGCAGATTTACAACATGATGACCCTAGTGAGACAGGTATCATATTTGCTACAATACTAAATGATCTGGGAGAGTTTCATGTAGTTGAAAACATAACTCTTGATGTTATGCATGACTTTTTGGAAGGAGTGATACCGTTAAAAATGTACTTAGTGGAAGAACTTAATGGTAGAATTTCATGTTTTAATTATGGCTTCACTGACCAGTCAAATAAGCCTAGTCCTTTGAAACAATCATCTCTTTCAATCCCTGGAAAAGCAAGTGGACAAAATGCTTCACAGAAGATGTGCCTAGCTTTCAGTTTACCAATAATGATTGGATTTAGCATGGGAGTTGTATCTGCTGTTGATTGATATTTTTAAGATGATAACGAGTCCCAGTTTGAGCCTCTCTGCAACATATGTTCTGAAATCTTTGATCAGATCATCACCAACTATTTCTCTAATTGTTTAAGATTGGAACCTTACTCCAAAACAGCATTTTCTTACACACTATTCAAGATCATTGCGATTCCTTTGACCTTCTCATTTAGTACACCTCAATGCGTTTTGAGGGAAACACAAAGCATTCCAAAAATTTGCAAATTTGTCTTTTAATTTCTAGAACATTCCCAAAACACTGGCAGTTAAATACCAAATGGCCCAGTGTTACACATTTCTCTTGGAACATCATCTTGAAAATGAAGACATAGAATTAAACCAGGAGCAAGTATCCACCCTGTCAAAAGTAAGATCAATTTTAGACATGATGGTAGCTGAAATAGTTGCTGCGAAACTTACCATTGGTTTAGAAGAAGATATAACTTTTGTTGGAGCATCCAAGATTCATGGTTATGAATTTAGAGAAGGAACTGCAGTTAATACCTTGTGGAATGACGATTGACCGGTATTTGTGCAATGGGTGCTTCTAAAAAATGCCTGATATTTATATTGTTCTAAACCTATTCAATACGATAGGCTTCCAGAGACATTACAAAACATATGCTGTGGAAACCACAGCATACCTAATTGAAACTGTTCGTCCTAAACAGTTGTTTGACCACCGTGCTGTGACTTGCTTAAAGAATCATAATGGGAATGACCGATCTCATTACATTTCGACTCGCATTACTTTCTCTAGAAGACACAGCATCAGTTGTATCACTGCAGGTGAATTAGTTATTTAGTCATAACTTACGTAATTTTAAATTAATTTTCTCCCAGTTTCAGAGTAAAGTGGTCTTCCAATTTCCTTTAAATCAAGATGAGATACCAGATGTATCATCTCTCGCAGATGCAGATGATGTTTCTACTGCCGGAGATTCAAGTTGTGGTGTTGATACCTTGATAATTAAATCAGATGCAGACACATCACTTGAAGGTTCATCTTACTTACCCTTCCATTCACCATATCCCTTGAAACGACAGAAACGAATCCACTTTGTAAGTAAAGGATATCCTATTGATTTTTGTGAAAAGTAGTTCATAACATGTTATATAATTGTTGAAGACACTTTTTTGTTTTCATGAAAACAATGTATGGTGCTTGGTTTGAATGCACAAAGAGGTTTTGTTGTGAATACCAGAGATTAACCCTAAACTTTCTATCATGAAAGAACTACTATACAGTAGTTCTCGAAGTGATGAATCTCCCTGCGAGGACTCGAAGTGATCATTAAAAGAGCAGTGGACTGGAATGCAACTAGCTTTTAAATCTTCTTGTCCAGCAAACTTGAAGCTGGTTTAGTCAGAGCCTTAAGCTTGATGTATAAAAGACAACCAAATAAGCTACAAGTAGCAGCTGCCAATTATCCTAGGGCAATAGAATTGTTTATCATTGTTGAAATTAAAGTGCTTATATGCATGTTTTTATCACTAGACAAATGCTCGAAAAGTACAGAGGGATATCAAAATTTCATACCTTGCCTGCTCAAAAGGCACATCTGACCTGCATATAAAAATCTAAATCTGGTATTTTCATCTGTAATGTAATACACTGTACCATATCTGGCTGTAATGCCATATCTGAATTGTGTCAGTTTCTGCCATTGCTACTAGCAAAAGACGGGAATATATGGCTCTTCCAGAAGTTGTTCATGCCAAGTAGCTTAAAAATTCATCACATCAGAATGTGTAAATTATAATGGAAAACGATTGCTCCTCTCTGACAGGATTATGAATAGTCAGCACTAAGGCAAAGCAAATTTGACAGTAATTACATGGTACCATACCTAATGTCTAATGTTCTGTTGCTTTTCACATAGATGCTGTAGTTGCACAGCTTGCCTATTAATATTCATGTTTTAGTGGTACCAAATGGCTTCTTCAGAAAATAACATGAAAACTTAAACTGCTTAAATCGATACCATAATTATTTTATAGTTGCACTGCAGCCATTACAAGAATTTTAAATTGTATATCCTGGTTGATTGTAGCTTCATGTAACAATAGACCAAACATTAAAGCCCCCCCCCCCCTTGTTTTGCTAATTGGGTTTGATACAGAAATAAGTTTAGTATAGAAAAATAAAAAAATAAAATGTATTGACTGGCAGAGGTAAATGCATATAGGTTGGTGATTTATGGTACCATACTGCAACTCCACCATTCATTCTATAGGTGTCAGTAGTGTTAAAATTCTATGCATCAAAATAAATTTACTTTGTTTGTTTACATACTGGCCCATTCCCAATCTTTTCATATTTTATGTTTAGGATGCTGAAGCTATTCTAGGCCAGTCTTCCAGAGGAAGGAAAGTCATGGGAAGCATTTCTTGCAAAAAATTATGTTCAAAACAGGATCGACATATTCTCGTGGAAATGTGTACTAGTTATGGTTGATCATTATGGAGATAAGGGAGTATATCTAGTTTAAGGCATCTATTCATTTTGATATATTTTGGGTATAGCAGACCCTTCTAATATAAACACTGATTAGTGGCTGTACCCTATTTTCAAGTTTCCTGGAGACCAAGAGATATTTTTAATATAATTTATGATAACAATTATTCAATATGGTGATGTTTCTGAATGGATTGTTTCAATTGTCAATATATAGGATACATTTGCTGTATTGTTGTCAACATTTTATCTATTTCCTTTTTAATTTACAGGCCAAGCTCCTTCATTAAGGCAGCGTTAGCAGCAGCAGTTGTTGATTTGTTTCCCTTTCTGAAGGATCCATAATCTCCCTCGTGTAATGTAAGCATGTTTATGTTGTAATATCCCTCGGCTTAATTGTCATTAGCCATAGTATAGACAACTTTAGTTGTTGTGTTGAAGTGACTAGTTTCCTTTTCCTGCCCTATTAAAATGTATCTTGAATGTTGAACACAAACACTGCTCACCACATCTCTACTTTTTTTCATCTGTAGTCAAGTAATATAATATTCTGTGGGTTCTACCAAGTAATGTGTTCATCTCATAGAGGACTGTGATACTGAAATCTATTTTCAATACTACCATGATTACATAGGCATCATTTAACTGAATTATTTCTAATTGAAGTCAGCACTAGGATGACAAGGCCTTTTAATATGTTAAAAATATCAAAGTGGATGTTCAATTTTCGCATTGGAACTTATAATACTGTAACATAAGCATTGGTTTCCAGTGGGCTTCATCTCTCAATCTAACCAAGGTATTAATGAAGTTTGTTGTTCAACAGCTACCCTCCTTATTCCATAAAACATCAGAATTCTGTAACTTATTGATGATATGTGCAATTAGAGTCCAATCCATTACTTTTAGGCTCATTACTTAAAAGCAACTGGCATAGTGTCCCATGGGACAATACTGCTTTATTGGTAAACAAACAATATTCTGTGAGAACAGTATGGAGTGCCATAGTGTCCTTAGTCATAGCGTCTATAAATATTGTTACCGTGCCGTCCTGGAACATGTACAAGACATGTTTGCGGTTAGCTGGCTAAAAGCCTATGTTCCAACCAGCTAGGAAGATTTAAGAGTTGGTGTACAAAAAAAAATGTTATTTCTGGATAAAAATCTTGCTTTATTCTAGGATATAGCTAGGATTTTAAGAAAGGTTGCTGATGCTGAGTGTGGAAAAAAGATACAGATACAAGCGGTATCATCAAGGTTTACAGTTTGTACAAAAGTTTTTTGTTTTTAATATGGTGTCTTTGCCATTCAGTGCTATAGTTTAATGTGCATATGGTTGCTCTGCATTCTTACAATTGTGTACCAATCTATAAACTTGTCTATCATCTTGTTACAGGGATACAAGATAAATTATTCCATGAATATATGCTTTTGTTCAGTGATGATAATACAAATGTTAAAACTTGAATTTTGCACTTCAAATTTTCCCACCGTATTCAAAAAAATATTTAAATTTTTTTTTTTTTTAGCTGTATTCTGAGATATTTTCAAAAACATGTGTCAATAAATGTTAAATTCTTACTTTTCTTTCTCAGATGTTTTATAAATGTTATTAAACTAGCCAAAGGTATCAAGCAGTTGGGTTTATTATATCCAGCTCCAACAATACAATGACTTATTATTTATTTTGTTTCATCACATGGTATAACAAGGTGAACAAAACAATATAACTGCAAATAAGTAAAAAATGTGTGAAAGGAAGTAAACTAAGAACCCTTTTGGGCTTAATCGAATAGAGTACTCCCATCAAAGAAAATAGATAACCTTAACACCTATAATGCAGTGTGTGTTCAACAGATACATTAATTTTACTGATTATGCTTGGTAAGATATTTTAAGAAATATATCCTCGTGTGAATGGTATCGGGTATAGATACAGCTGTCCTTAGTCAGGTGTTATATGGGCACCAACAATTTAAGGATGGGCACAATACCTATGTCATGTAGGTTGTAAATTGTCGTACACATGATTGTCGCAATTAGCTGATTGGGGGGGGGGGTCATTAATCTGCATGGGCAGAAGGGGGTTTGGCTGTCATATATGTCCGTCATTGCTACAGGCCTGGGAAGAGAAAACAAGAGAGAGCCTGCACGATATATATATATATAAGTGTTAAATACTTTCATCTTCTAAATATATTTTCGATGAACGTGGTATGGTTTTCGTAGATTTTTTATACCTGTGTATTATTCTTTCCATTTTATTTGTGACAGCTTGTTCACTTTTAAAGTATGGATTGGAATGTCAATTTGACTGCTCGTGTGGGTTGGTATTCAATGTGACGTAGTAACAGGAGTTTGCCCATAGCAGAATGATCGTGTCATGTACGCAATGTTTCATATCAAAACTACCGACTTCTACGGCAAGATATCAGTTTATTTCAAGAAAGCCAACGCAATGTACAAGAAAAGCTATGGCTAGACGTTGAAAGAGACATTTTCAATCCATTACATCACTTTACTTACTATTATTATTATGAACTAGAATTAATATTGCTTATGAAATAGCCTAGAGAAGAGTATATGTTTGATTATTATTCATGGATATTAGCTCATCGAATGTTTCTTCATTCCACCGCCGTCACTTCAGCACTTACTTCCACCTACCCCCCCCCCTCCCCCACTCCCGGCCCTCTAGTTTCCGTCCTACCGTTTTGTAAGGCCTAATATTCGTAATAAGTTAGGTGTGAGTACGGCAGCTACTCCCAGCACAATAAGTATACATGATGACCAAGATTAAAGTAATTTTATCTGTATGTTATGTCCATGTGTCCACCCGTCTTTCTGTCTGTTTGTCTTTTTTATCCATCGATATAAATATATATATATGTTTTATTTTCAGGGAGCTGTCTTGTTCTGGTGTAACGTTAGTGTAGT
>JAIPMN010020896.1:4852-22193 GCA_020650975.1 Apostichopus californicus | reverse complement strand
ATCGATATAAATATATTGCTTTCAGTGTTTTTATTTTCAGAGAGCTGCCTTGTTCTGGTGTAACCTTAGTGTAGTGACGTGATGTCATTACCGTAATATATTATTATACTTAATATTTAGAATACAGAGACGAATAACATATTTGTATCTTCGTAGTTTGAAAGTGTCCAATATTTATCTCATTTTCAATTGTATATGACAAATCCGTTATGGTTAAGGATTCATCTTATTGTTTACAACTGTATTTGAATTAAACGTTAGTTGAGAATGTGAAGGTAATGGTAAGTCATTAAAAGAGAGAGATAGAAAGTTTGAAGCTGATTTTGTTTTACACTCTGTCAGATTGTATAAATAGATATCAAATTGCAACTGATTTTCTCGTTGATTTGCTTGCGGAATGTTAGCATTAAGCTTGCTCAATGTAGAAACAGTGTTCACAGTAGGATGACGATTCAATAATGCACTCAACAATTTGGAAATGATTTTCAAAGTATTACACCCCAATAATTCTTGCTTCTATCGAAACATATTTTTATTTAAGTTCGCGATAATTAGCATATGCACGGTTACGTAGATGCTTGATTACCGAAATGATGACGTCAGATGAACCCATTATACAATAAATGAGCTCACGCGAAACACATGTGATGCTGACAGACTAAAAGCTGACTAAATATTATGTTTGACAAGTTCCATTTTGTTAGAGATCGCTGACATTAAAGAAGTTAATGGTATAATCACACCCGGTAAGTGATATATGTCATTCTGTCACATGTTTGTTACTTAATCGGTGAATGCCAGAGAATGAGTTTTTAAAATTATGACTGAAACCATTCTTTAAGCTTCAGGGCATAATAAGTCAGGCATACCGAACGTTTTGTCACTTTAGTTTTTTTTCCCTGAATAGTTATTGCCATTTACTTTATTTATTCGGTCATGATTCCTTCTCACCATGCATTCCACGGTAATTACCGTTTCACTTTTAGGAAATTCAACTATTGTATTTGGAGAAATTAAAATTGACAAGTCTTATATTATGTGTAAAAGTAAGTTGGCCTGACGTTTCGATCCTAGCAGGATCTTCTTCAGAGGCTAAAAGACAAGTACAGTAACATAAGGGACAAAAATACGCACAGAAAACAGACGGGTTAATGAGCACGGTGAACACAATGAGAAAGATGAAAGGGGATTATAAGTAGACAGTGGATGGTGAGAAGAAAGCAACAGGGAAAGAGGAGAGGTAGGAGATAAACAGTGGAGGGACAAAGAGAGGATTAAAGGAACAGGGTAGGGAATAAACTGGAGAGGGACAAAGACAGAAAGGTGTGGAGAAAAAAGGAGGGGAAGAGAGCTGTGGGAGGATGAGTGAAAGGGGGGGGGGAACAAGGGGAGAAGGAGTGGGGGACAGAAGAAAAGTTAGTCATGTCCTTCCTGATTGTTCAGTCCATGAGGTTGAATGGTGCGAAGGCGTTGCATCCAGAGCCTCTCTCTGCTGATTTGTACTAGGTCAGGGCGGCTACCTAAGGATTCAATCCCCTGTAGGGACATGTCGTTAATGGTATTGTTGGGAAGGTTAAAATGTTCTCCAACTGGGGTCTCAGTCTCCATGGTGTTGACTGTGGATCTGTGACCATAGAATCGCTTCTTGGGGGTGGTTTTGGTTACGCCAACATACTGGATGCCGCAAACTCTACAAGAGATCAGATAGATGACATTGGTGGTAGTGCAAGTGATGTGACCCTTAGTCTTGTGTGTAAGTTGCATGCTGTGGCTGGTGATGGAATTGGATTCAACAATGTGAAGGGCTGCAGAGGATGCATCTCGAAGTACGATCACATTTGAAAGTACCATGCTGAATGGGTGTAAGTCTCAATAGGTGTAAGTCTTATATTAAACCAATATATCGGTTCCTTTTTCGGTAACATGTGTAGAATATAATTCATAATTCATTTTATTCGTCGACAAATTTAACCCGAGAGCAGGATTTTTTTAAAGAGGGGTTTAGCTGTGGGGTCGGGCACATATAGCGGATTCCTGGGCTTCTCCTTAGAAAAAAAAGGCACCCAATCATGCATTATATGACACATTTATATAATATAAAGAAAGGTTATAAATAAATAGGTCTAACCGCGTGGTTGTCCTAATAAGTTATAGTTACTTTTGAAGTTGTGTAAATTTGAGACGGGGTTGGAGTGTACACCAATACCCCCCCCCCCCCGTCCCTGGCCCATACCTGCCCCTCAAACACCCTTCTAGAGAGCAAACCACAACCAGGATTTGCCTACATCAAACAGTAATCTGTATAATTAGCTAGACATGTAGCAGTTTATAGTTCAGATCAAATACTGAAGAATAAAGTTCGCTCGGCCAAGGAAATAACTTCTCCATTACACCCGTTTCACTTTGTCAACACTATTGCTGCTCGGGTTTAAAGATCGACTATGAAACTACGTCACAATATATTCACATTGTGGCAATATTCTTCGTAGTGCTAATAGACCTTATTATCGAAATGTTATGACGTTATTTGCAAATGTAATTGAATACATCCTGTATAAAATGTGTGAATATATCTTTTTCCTTTGTAATTGCCTGCCATAGCAACCACATTGTCACAGAGTCTATATTTACAGAAATTGTAGTATAAAAAACAACTGGAATATTTTGAACATAGTCTAGTAATGACACAAAGTCCTTAAATATTTTTAATTCATCATAGAAAAAGCACACAAACGAAAAGTATCAAGGACGCGGTACGGTTCGATTTGTTTGAATCATTTTAATTTAATTTTAAAACAGAAATTTAGTGCGTGAAAAAGATATAATACTTAATTTGGAAATATTGACAACAGAAGTTAACCTGATTAAGTTACACAGTATATTCTGGCCGGTAGCGGGGCCGGAGTAGAGGAATGTGCACACTAGCACTCTCCGCTTTGTTACCATAATTTGTACAATTACTTCACTAGTTACAGGACATGAGTATTGTGCTCCTCATTAAATGGTTTGGTGACCCTTTAACTCAAAATACCTGGCAACGGATCTAAGTATACTACATTTTCATGAAAGGTGCATTTTACGAAAGGTTTTAACTTTCTACCATTCTGAGCAGTTCGCCTTTAAAGATTTATGAAATAAGAATGGTTTCATGTTGCCTTGTATTGGCTTCACTGCGACCCCAAATTTGGGAGGATTACGCAAGTGGCACATGCTGGTAGGTGTAATTTTGATCCAAAGTTTAAGACATTCTCCAATCATGTTTTAGCAATGTTCTTCAGACACTCGGGACTATCGATTGAATGGTATCATACCTTACATCCAGTTTGTGTTAAAGTTAGTATGAAACGTTAATGCAGCTTTTACATGAAGGATATTATGTCCACTTAAACAATCAAAATATTGACTACTTTGCTATAAGAAAGTAATTATTCAATGCGTAGCTCTAGCAAGTATATTATCGAGTTCACTGCAACATTCGATACAATTAACTCCTTGTAATAGTTATTAATAACTTACAACTTATTACAAATTATTGAGATGCGCCAAGTTAGGAAAATGTTAAAAAAAAAAAACGCTATATACAGCATCACGACTTCTTAAGCCATTAATTGTTATGAATAATAAAATGCGTGTATTATATTTACATTCCTTTGAAAGGTCATCACCGCTGACGTTGAATTACAACATGTTCATATTACTAAAAGTTTCACCTCTGACATTCGATATTATTCCCAAATATGAAGTTACACAATCAAATTGCTGATTGGAAAGCTATGTACAAACACAATGTTTTAGATCTTAATATCATACTGTCATTAACATCATCAAGTCATCTGAACATTTGAAGATGATGAATTTTCTTAAGTTCTAAGTTCTAAAATTACTAAAGGTTCCAAAAGTAAGCGTACCTTCTTTCTCTATATCTCTCTCTGTAAGTTTCAAAAGTATCCCAAAATGTCGAGAAATGCCACGATAGATGACGAAATTACAATGCTAAAGGACAGATGGTACGACATATTCTCCTTAAAGCTGTATAAAGAATGGCAAGCATTTGCCCTGCTAACATATTTAGGAAAGAGAGTAATTTAAACTGTACATACGACTAATACTAAATGGTGTTTAAAGCACCTCAATTGTTATAACGTGAATAGTTATATCTAAATGCCTCTCCTAGAGGATGAATAAGTTGCAGTAAAGTTTAATTTATTAACAGTTACCATAGCAACGTATCGTTTTGTAAGCAGAATCACAACCTGCTATTATAATAAGTGCCTATGCGCGCACCTTTGCCATGCAATTTACAATCACCATTTTTCATTTGCTTTTTTACATTTTCTTTTCATTTTTTATTAAGGGTATATGTAGTAACACTTTACTAGTAAAATAGTAACAATTAATCTTTGTCGTCGAACGAAATGGATCAATAATTTAGCTTCCTTGCAGGTCGGAGCTTATTTATACTGTGGCCTTTCTATTCACCTTATAAACACCATTGACAACATTAAAATATTTTCCCTCTAATACAAAGATGTTGATTTTCGAGTCAAGTTGGCTCTTGATATTCTTATTTTTATTCTACTGCTACGTTTAGATAGATAACAACTCACATAAACCGAAAGAAAATACATTTTGGCGAAAATATGTAAACGAATATGTTTCAAAGTACTGATTACATCCACCACATAAACAATAATAATAACATTCAACAGTTATTTAATTGTAATTAATTTTTTCGAGTTTATGTATCTTATATTAACTATGCATATATCTACAGGTAAAATTATTCGAGGATATATCAGCAATTGTTACCAATCGAATGTTCCTTATTTTATCTTTTCAATCAGCTCACTATGGAAATTGGAAGCATTAAGGCCATATAGTCCTGCACAAAGTGTCAGGTTATGTTTACGAGCATGATATTACAGAAAATATATCGAAATTCTATTATTGACTTTTATGCCCTCCGAGCATCGTTAAGCAAGTTTTCATTACAATATTCGCAGTTTTGACGTCTTTCATTGATTTACTGTAACAAAAATTTAACTACAGAATATATCCGACGTCATGTTCACCAGCAAACAGTTCTCATTATTTTTTCTGCTACTTTAAGACTCGTAGAACTAACCATTATGAGGGTCCACAATACAACCTTGCTAAGACTGCGCCCCTAACTCTCCATACTATAGAGAATGTTGTTCATGTTGTCCTGGAGAAATTTGCGGTTTGTATAACTCGACAATCAAGAACGACCTAAACATGCTGAACTGAGACACTGCTGGCATTGTTTGTCAGTTGCCAGTTGTAGTTGCTGTTGATGAAATAAAGCGAGACGTTACCATATGTGTCATAAGATGACATCATTTTTAAAAGATGTTATTCATGTTGCTTATTATGACTATTCAATGCAGGCTGGTTGGGTTTCTAGTACCTCATATATAAGAACATGAATATGATAATACATCAACATGTGTAATGTCTTATAATGGTCTCTATCTATATAAACCATAATGTTCTTGTTCTCATCTGTTATGTTTATGTTTAACATTTTTTGATAACTTTATGGAGAAGGGGAGGGGTGTATGAGTGTCATGATTATTGTACATTGTATGTTATTTCAGATTTTGATTTGATCTGATTCATTTCACACCAAACATACAAAATACAACAAAAATCACATGGTGTAGGGATAACACAGTTCGGTTTGTCCAGCAGACATATTTCCACTGTGGTCCCTCAGTGTACATCTGACAGCCATGATTCCCCAGAATGTTGTATTTTTATATCCCAATGATTTTCATGGTGATTTTCACTAGTAGGTATTTTAAATAAATTCAAGGTTGATGAATTATGAGTGATTGATGGAATAACAAACAAGGGTTCTCTGAAATTTACTTTTATTAATGAATTATATAAAACTTTATTTGATTACAATTTGAATCGCTTTCATCATTAGACATTGTAGTTCTCGGATTCAATATTTTACATGATAGTCTAATCACAATTAAATCTGGACACTAAATGAATGGATTCATTAAGAGTCTGAAACTTTCGCAACCTTAAATCCTTCCAAAATATGGATCGTAGATTTCGTTTGAACATAAACAGCACTATAATTCATTTCAATTTAACGTTATTAATACTTTAGGGACTGAGGGTTCTGTCTAGTTTATGACCAAAGCTGGTGAGTGTTGATCAAGGCCTACCTGTAGCGCTTCCGGATGGCTTCGACCTAAGTAAAACGAAAGAATAAAATAGATTAAATATAAATATTGGGAAAATAATGATTGTGATATTATTATTTGTTAAGCTTAACTATATAGCATTAGAGACCACAAGTGGAGATGTTGTGTAGGTTATATAACAAGAGCCCAAGGGCACTATGGTTCCTTGCTTATAAGTCTATATTTACAAGGGAGCAGAACTGTCCAAACATTTTTATTTGGATGTACAACACAATATTATTCTCAAAAATATCACAAATCAACCTTTGGTCCTTTTGAGAACTTGTTGAGAACCAGGTGTCCGATTTAAGAGGGATATGCACCCTGTCCTGAATGTTAATAGCTGAAACATGACGGTTATGTTTGAAAATAATCCCTTACCCCATTCACAAATAGTCTCAAAGTACCCTGTCAGTGGAAGTTTCTGAAGCTTAGTAAAATTACACACATTTTGACCCATAATTGACCTTTGATGACCTTGGATCACATAGCGGTTATTTTAGAAAATCTGTCCCTACTTCATTCACAACTTGTTCTAATATATCAGCCATGTCAGACTTCGTCAATGGAAGTTGTTGCAAAAATTATTATTATTATTATTGGGCAGTTTTTTTGCACATGAGCGACCTTGAATGACCTGACGTTTTTTTATCAAAATTGTTCTCCTCGATGATGTGCACTCTGTCAGGCTTATATGGTTTCTAGTACCTCATATTTAAGAACATGAATATGATAATAAATCAACATGTGTAATTTCTTATATTGATCTCTATCCATTTAAACCATAATGTTCTTGTTCTCATCTGTTATGTTTAGGGTTAACTTTCTTTTGATAATTGTATGGAGAAGGGGAGGGGGAGGTGTGTGATTCTCATGATCATTGTACTTTGTATGTTATTTCAGATTTTGATTTGATCTGATTTATTTCAAACCAAACAAACAAAATACAACAAAAATCACATGGTGTAGGGATAACACAGTTCGGTTAGTCCAGCAGACATATTTCCACTACGGTCCCTCAGTGTACATCTGACAGCCATGATTCCCCAGAATGTTGTATTTTAATATCCCTATGATTTCCATGGTGATTTTCACTAGTAAGTGTTTTAAATAATTTCAAGGTTGATGAATTATGAGTGATTGGTGGAATAACAACAGGGATTCTCTGAAATTTACTTTTATTAATGAATTATATAAAACTTTATTTGATTACAATTTGAATCGCTTTCATCATTAGACATTGCAGTTCTCGGATTCAATATTTTACATGATAGTCTAATCACAATTAAATCTGGACACAAAATGAATGGATTCATTAAGAGTCTGAAACTTTCGCAACCTTAAATCCTTCCAAAATATGGATCGTAGATTTTGTTGAACATAAACAGCACTATAATTCATTTCAATTTAACGTTATTAATACTTAGGGGACTGAGGGTTCTGTCTAGTTTATGACCAAAACTGGTGAGTGTTGATGAAGGCCTACCTGTAGCGCTTCCGGATGGCTTCGACCTAAGTAAAACGAAAGAATAAAATAGATTAAATATAAATATAGGGAAAATAATGATTGTGATATTATTATTTGTTAAGCTTAACTATATAGCATTAGAGACCACAAAGTGGAGATGTTGTGCACTCTGTCAGGCGCGTAGCCGATTGGGAGAGGGGGGCGAAGGGGAGCCCCCCCCCCCTTGAGCATATTTTGTAGTATTTTTTATGATATCGCTAGTAATTCCCCTATTTTTATGCGCTTTTATGCATTCGGAAGTGTCATATCCAGCGATCTGTGAGGCATTTTCGGCCAACATTTTCTTAGGCACTTCGCGCCAACCCATGGTGGCCCTACGCTTAGATTTTGAGTTTGAGATTTTGAGTTTTGCCTCCTCGGCAAATTCCTGGCTAAGCGCCTGCACTCTATCCTATAAATGTATTATGCTCTAATGTACACACACAGAGTATTGCTAGAAATATATCAAAACCAACCTTTGGCCCCCCATAACTTGAGAACCGTGTGTTCGATCGAAGGATGGTTGTTTCTATAGAGCACACAGAGTTCTATCATATATCAAAATATTAACACACTTTTCTTCTTTGCCCCGTATATTCCAAAATAAGCATATTTTCCCATGATTTGACCTTTTGACCCCCTGGTCAGATGTAGTTTGATATTCTGTTCCTGACAAGCAACATGACAATTCTGTACGACCTTCCTAACTGTACTTATTAACAAAACAAAACTTTGACCTCTGATAACTTCGCACACGAAGGTCGCACAGGAGTAAACTTATGGACAATTTTGATCAGAAGATCATTTGAGAACTGTAAATGGCCACACAAATTTAAATAACCGAAGAATCTAGTAAAGGTCACCGCACGTCAAACTGAGGTCAAAGGTCACCCAGATGCGGGTCGACTATTCGATTACAATAGAGTAACTCCCAACCTTCACGAACATTTTGTTCTCAAGTTATTTCAAAAATACTAGTTTTTGACCCCTAATTGACCTTTGATCACATGACCGTTATGTGTGGAAATAATCCCTTAACCCATTCACAACTCGTCCTAAAATATCAACCATGTCATACCCTGTCAATGGGAGTTATTACTTTGTTTATTAATTTGGTTTTGGCCGCTAACTGACCTTTGGTGACCATTACAGGCACCAAAAACAATAGGGCACACCTTCTCACTATGACGGATCTATATACCAAGTTTGAGTGAAGTTCAACTTTCCCTTGTTGAGTTACAGTGTACTCAAGCAAGTGTCACAGACACACACGCTTACACCCACCCCCACACACACAAAATTGACTACATAGGTTCCTATTGCTAAAGCAAGGAACCAAAAAGATATCATGATTAACTGTCGTGTAAAGATGCATTTACGGAGCGATTTTTTTCATGGTATGGCGTCACCTTCAAATTTCCTTCAGGTAAAAAGTGAGACATTATAAGAGATGCTCTGATTTTCTTTAAAAGCATTGTAGTCGCAACCTACACCAAAGCCAGAATATTCAAATAAATATGTATAAACATAACGTTTAGCTGTTTAGTGACAATGATGCAGAAATAATGCGTTTAATAGGCCTATGTCATTTGTTACACACATTTCTAAAAACCTGACCAATGAAACCAAAAATAATAGATTACCAGTGAGAACTTGCATTCATCTCTACACCCACCCACCCCACACACACGCCCCTCCCCTACCCCCTCACACATACGCACATTTTCAAACCTGACGAATATGCTGTGTCTTACCTCATTTGCATAATCAGCATCCGTCAGATCTTCCCCAATTTTCAGCTTCTGTAATTAAAGCATATAAAAATTCAATCAGGTGCGAGGCCAGAGCATTATAAATAGGGAGAGGGGAGGGCATGTTTTGCCGACTAAAATATGAAAATACCAGCAGGATCCTTCCCTTGTCACCTTGTGCAGGGGATGCTGCCCTGACGTAGGGGTATAAGTGGAGACATTGTTGTGATGTTAGGTAGCTTGGATGCAAAATGGTGCTTTAGGCAAAGCGTTGAAATGCTTATATGTTTAGGATTTCTCATTCTTCAGTGAATATTTCTTAATTTTTCCTTTTGTTTGATCAAAATATTCATTTTAGTAGACAATTCAAACTGGCCAAAACAACAACAATGATTAACACAAATATGGATGTGAATCCCGGTATCCCGATCCCGGTATTGACTAATCCCGATCACAGTGCAATGTGTAACTACTACCGGTATTGAGAAACAACCGGTTATTACATTCGTTTCGGTATCATTCCCGGGAATCCCGGACAAAATAAAAATATGTACGTGTTACTATTTGAAATAAAGAAAAAGAAAACACGTTTATTTCTGGTTTCTGTGTTCTTAGTTTGAAGAATATCTGATCAATTTACGTACCTGGCCTAGACCTATATATTAACGAATCAACTTTCCACGTAGTAATTTGGACCTAGGCTACACCAAATATCGAACGTTACTTAGGCTCAGCATGTTACGGGACCTCAAAGTTATTCTGAAATTTTTGTTATATATTCTTCCTTCAAACGATGATTGTGAAGGTTCCCATTTACAAAATCTTACCCTTATGCATTTCACATCATTTTGTTACAATAATTATAACGATTTAATAGTAGGGAGTATATCCAGTTTAAATCCATCTTCGCACGGGACTGTATATTATTATAGCCTAGGGTACGGTACTGGTACATACAGTGCAGTACGGTACTTGAGATTTGATGATGTAATGAAATGGATTCGTTTATTAATGCGGGGGGTTCCACGATGTCATTTACAGTTATCTTTCGCTACTTTTTAATTTTTAAGAACTTTTTTACGAAGATTGATATTGTACGTATTGAAAGTACTGTATATTTTTTGGAGTAAACAACAGCCGATTAACGATATTAATAAATCTGTACTATTCTTATGTATGTAGTTTATAATCCCGTATTTACGTAGCCCCTATGTTACATTCTTATTGTCTGAAGTTCCAAACACGTGGGGACTTCTTGATAGTTCAAAACTTTTCATTGTGAACTTTTGAACTTGAAGTAGTAGTAGTAGTAGTAATAAGTTGAGTCTCGTCTATCCGACATGCTCAGTGATTCCCGTTAAATTAAATTGAATGTATAGGTAACAATTCATGAGAACTAGGTAGGCCTTGGCCGATCCTACCTCTAAGCCTACATCGAAAGTTACGCCGTATACACCTCGCAAGAAAACCACGATAACCTTAAATGAAAAAACAATATTTTACACTTGAAGATCTGACTTCCCCAAAAATGCAATGATAAGGTTTAGACCCAGTACTTCTTAATACATTGAGTTTCCAATTACTAGTCATAAATATTTTCTGAAGAAAACCCGTACGATATTTTTCACAAACATTGATGCTTAGATAAGTGCTTCCTCACAATCAACGAGCCGCCCCGAAATTCGCTCCGCTTACGTAAAACTTCTATATATATATATAACACGTGGAAAAACCCGAGTTTTTACACACATAATTCCCATTGACATTGGTCACGGGACTTAAGTAGGTCATCGAAATTCGAACTTGCCCAAGTTCATCGCACCATGGGAACGACACAACACATTTAACATGATGGTACATTTTCCCGCCATCTGGACGCCTAGTGTAAATTTTGGTGTAATATGCAAATTATTAATGGTACTGTACTGCTCGGTTAAAACTTAAACTATTGCGACACATACACATTTTGGGAAGCTGTTGTAGAAGTAACTTTTGTATCAAATGTAAAGTACTGTATTTTACTATAATTTATAAAAGACGCTTTTCCTCAGGTGGTAGGGAAAAGGGGTGTTTCGGTGAACTCGATCTCTTTGTATAGTACTTGGTTACTTAAAATGACCATGTACATGCAGTTTCTATTTCTCTTTAGTAAGCTCTACTTATCATTTTTATCCTTCGTGGATCTTTATTGGAATAAATACGAAATGTATTGTTTGACACCAGTATTTAACGGTAAGCATTTCTTAAATTGTTGACTGAGCTTTAAAATCCATTTTCAAAAAAGTCTGTTTTCATGAAGGTTTTGTAAAATCGACATATCGCTAGGGTAGGAAAATATTAACTTAACCACATTAACGAAAGTTGTTCTATTATCCAAATAAAATACATGTTTCTCGTACTGAGATCTGAAAAAAAAACGGGCGGCCATGTTTCTTCTTTTCATGCGCTTATACTAGTTTGGAATATGTGGCAACCTTTACAAAATAATTTTTAAGGATAGTTTAGATTTCTTGTAATCCGAATAGAAACTCGGGAATCAGGAAAAAGGAGGCCCATTGCGCGGACGAGACACATAAATTGTTTTTAACTGGCCCTGCTTCAAAGTTGTAGAGTGGAAGTTTTTTTTTCTTTTCATTCTGTTGGAACCAATGGTAAATTATATAAAAAATTAACACAAGAAACGCTTAGTAACACTTTATTATTTCTTCAAAATGTTGCCAACTATTCACAGTAAACTTATCCTCCGTGGAACAATGGCGGCAATTTGTTTGTCAACGAGTTTATACGCGATTGTACTTGTTTATACGTCTTTATACGATCATGTGCGCGTACACATGTCCAGTTATACGTGAGCGGTACTGTAGGCTATGCATATTGAATGTATGTCATTGAGTCTCGTAACTATAAGTGCTTTGAACCATAGATGAAAGTTGAGGAAAATACCGGTTGTAGTTACGATACCGGTTTTAATGTTGCAACACTACCGGTTGTGTGAAATCCTCCTTTCGTTTAATGCTAGCCACTATTAGCATCCCACATAATGTTTTTTTTTGTGGATTATTTGTGATTATTATTATTTTTTTTTTGAAGGGGGAGTGGCTGTGAAATGGCAACCCCCTTATTAGTAACCGGGGCAGGCCACCCCATGCTTAGTATCTACTGCCTCTCTGTTCTCTCTTCTTTCTTTATTTTTCCTTCTTTCTTCTCTTCTTGACTTCTCTCGTTCCCTCTTTTTTCTCTTTCCTTCATTTTGCTGACTGGTACAAAATTTTGCCGAATGCTTTGGTGAATAGGAAAGGGGGGGGGGGTGTACACCTGCACACCCACTTCTAGCTACAGCCATATGTTCAATGAATATTTACATATATGAATATGAATGGATGAGGGGGTCCACACCAGCACATCCCACCCCCCCCCCCTAGTACAGCCACGTGTTCAATGGATATTTCTGTTATTTGGTTATTTATTGTAGCCTTGCCTTACCTCACTATACACATTTATCAACAAAAGTCGATATGTTTAACATGAACATTTTAATTCAGGGAGTTTCAATATGACGGAACAAATTATAATGTAGCAGATACTTTAGTTGGTTGTTAGGACTTTCGTTCTATAATTTCTTTGGCATGAAAGTGTTCTAGTTGTTTTTTTAATGACGTCATGGTTATAGCTAGCTTTTCTGTACTTTACGCTGACAGTGATTGCAACCATTTAATATTTAAATATCATTTTGTAATTACTTTGGTTTGATATTTAAAGCAGAAGACGGGAAGGAAATAAGTCATGACAAATAGAAATTTACAATGGTTAACTATAATATGTTAGACTTTCTTGAATTTGATCTTAACAATTTACTACAGGAAATACCTAGAAATATTATGAACTTCTGGTAAAACCATAGATTTACATGAAAAATTGACAAATGTTAAGAATACAGCGCTTTAGATTCTTAAAACTGTCTTTACAGTCCACTTCTATCCCGAATGCCAGGAACGGGGAATTTTAGTACTAATTTAAAACGAGATTTAAACTCGGAATATCACATTTATGAATCCGCCTGTGTGAACAAAAGGTATGGTGGGGGAGGGGGCGGTAGGTATATGAAGGAAATCTCTACTAGTTGGAGCAGTAAATGTTTGATTCCGGAAATGAACGCCGGGAATAAAATTTCTTTAACCAATAACCTCATACTCATGAAGAGCAACAGGAATGTGTATCTGCACTCCGTTTAGACATTTTTTTATGCTTAGTGTTAAGGCAAACTGATGGCAACAACTATAATGTATACTAAAGGATGGATTTAGGCAGAAACTCATTTATTTTAAACTGTCTACGACATATGAAACTTATGTTTGTACCTAAAGTAAATAGTTAACGTGATGATACTCACACGCATTACTTACAGGAAAGAAAGATTCAGGATCTTTTTGCAGAAGCCAGCGACCAGACTGAAGATCCAGAAGATAATTGCGTTCATTGTCTTTGTAAGGAAACCAGAAAACTGTAAAATGGATAGAACAGAAGACTATAGTGAATAGTGTAACTTGACCATGCATGGATAATTGAGAAACTGGGAATTCGTAGTTACCTTACCGTAGGGACCATCATCCTCCCATCCCCACCCCCAACCATCCCCTCACCCCGTCACGTAGTACACGTACATATACAAAGAGGATATTTGACATTAACCCTCACATATATGTCATTACTCTAAAGATGGAGAGTATACTACCTTCTCGTCCTTCCGAACTTGACACATGTTATAAGATATTCATTAATTGAAACAATTCACAATATTAGGTTAATAATTAATAGCAATTTTATTAAATATTGTATCATAATCAGGGACATATGGCCAATACAGTTTAAAGAGTTTTTCAGTGTTTTAAATTTGAAAGTAAAATGGCTAACATTGGTCATTATAACCGTCACAGTCTGTTATTTGTAAATTTCCCGTTATAATTTATTTACGTAGAAATATAACCTGAGAAAATTTACAAAACATGATCAAAACAACTACAATCCAAATGATGGTACAAGTTCAAATAATCTTGCTCAACGAAAAGAAACTTTACATACGTAATTCCGTACCCTAGGAACCAACCGGCTGCTTTACTATTATATTCCCCTTTGGACCTTTGTATTATCGAAAAGACGTGACCGGACAAATACCCCCCAGACAAATACCCCCCCCCCCCACCGGACGATACCTCCAGTCAATACCCCCGGGGCGATTACCCATCGGACAATTACCAAGCAGGACAGATATCCCCTGGATAATTACCCCCGAGGACAAAAACCCCCGGACAACTACCCACCCGGACAACTAGCTCCTCGGACGAATACCCCCTAGACAATTACCCCCCCCCCCCGGATAAATACCCCCGGACGAATATCGCCCTGGACACATGCCGTTAACTATAGGGGACGGATGCAGCGACTGATACACAGGTCTTTTTTTTTCTAGTTTAGTTACCCGCGGGCCTCAACATATACCCTGGTCCTTCGGGACAACTGCGAGAGCATATTTACAATTGGGTCAGGGTGTCGGTTAAACTGGCACCACTAGGGTCGTCGTGTGCTTCTGGCCCTTTTAACCTCATCTCGACTTTTTAAAGAGATTCGAGCTTTTTATATGCCCCCAAAACTCCTGGATAGGGTTTGACAATGGACTGAGGCCCGGGGCAAGATATGTGGAGACGGCAGTTGAAGAAGCACAAGGGGGGAGGGGGAGTTGGGCATTGGTCACTGATGGTAGTAACTAATAATTTACTATTAGTTATAGTCAAACTATTCTGTACTATTAATCTCTGAACATTTCCGGCTTATTGCGACTTACCATTTTCAAGTTTTCTTTTGAGTAATTTTACTTGATGATTTGTTATGTTATGTTATGTTAGTTTTTGTATAGCGCTTTATATGGCACAGCCATCTCAAAGCGCTTTGAGTCCCTAGTCATCAGGCTGGCTGCCGAGAATCCAGCGTACATGCCTAAGTTACCTCACAGGTACCCATTTATACACCTCGATGGAGAGGGGCAGTCGAGATAAAAGTGCCTAGCCCAAGGACACAACATAATGGTGAGAGCTGGAATCGAACCCACAATCCTGAGATCATATAAAACCTATGCATTACCCACTCGGCCACCACCCTCCCCGTGTTTTGCTTATTCTAAGCTATTTTTTTCCTGGAAGTGCACGGTATGAGTCCGGGGGTATATGTCCGGGGGTATTTGTCCTTAAAGTATCACCAACCCCCCACCCCACCCTAACTACATTCCAATTCTCCCTGGTAAAAACCACTAGAATATCAATGAGAGCTTTTTACTGTACCGTTGACATTCCTTGCTTCCAGGTTTGCCAGAGAGGAAGATGTAATAATAGGTGGCAGCAGACAGAAATGAAAACTGAAGAGGAAGAAAGAGATTCATTGTAATCATCGGCAAATATATTATGCCATCCGTCAAGGTGAGGGGTTCTAGGGGGCGCCGTGTCTATTCCCTTTGAGAACTTTTGGTTAGATGGATGGTGTTAGCATGAAGGTTCTATATTCTGTAACTTTTAGAAAAAAATGTCGACTTTTTTCTTAACTGTTTAGGTTGAACCGCACACACGTGTTATATATATATATGTTGTACATTAGAGTGCTTTGTAATATTCCTGGCATTATTTTATTCTAGGGACTAACCCACACCCCCCCCCCTCCCCACACACACACACTCCTTGCCCTGTCCTCCAGTTATAAATTTCCAATTCCCACTAGCATCAACTTTCAATACTGTTTAGAGGAATTAATAATTTTTTATTATCCTCAAGCTAATAACATTTCAATCGTCTCACCACTAACTAGAAAAAAAGATGAAGTTGTTCCCCTCTTTCTCTTATCACCAACTTTTCCATACTGTGAAGAATCCTCTTTGAAACACCCAATACAATAAACCCTGTAATTGATATGTGTTACTGCTAAAAGGAAAGGTCTATTAAAGTTGCCTTGCAATGAGAATCTAAAACGTAATAACAGGGATCTGTAACAGTTGGTTCTGCGAATATGTACACAATATGCTGTATTGACCTGCCATTGAAAATAAGTTACCGATGAAAGCGGTAAATCCTTCACGTAAGCTGAAACCATTACTTCATATTTGTAGTTTGTATTCCGACTAAACTATTACACCTCACCCCTCCCCCCCCCCGGTTTATTACACATAAAAATAAAAAATGTCTCCTAACAAAATTGGTCTCTGCATTCTTTATTTTGGGGGATTTTGTTTGTCTAATTTCTTTAAGTACAATGCTTGCCCTCACTTACTTAAACACAACAGTTTTCATATAATGTTCGTTTGGTCGTCTTGTTAGAAATTTTACCTTCGAAAATACGAATGTTTATTTTCGCATTATTTACGCTGTACATTTCACTTCCTATTAAATAACAACTTATTACTTCCCAAAAAGATAGTAAAATTATTGACAACAATCTACATGCCAGGCCGACCAACAAATCCAGACAGTGTCTAGGCGTATCCATAGCAACATCCAGGTACTTGTTATTTGTAGATGCCAGGTGTTATTTATATGGGGTTGGGATGGGTTAAAGCGGAGGATTGGCTTGATAAAACATGAATTAAACAAATATAGAAGAAATGGAACAGTGTGCGTGTGCCGAGGGGTAGATGGTGTTGGGGGTGGGTGCGGTGGGTGCGGTTGGTGGTAGATATTAAAGCGGAGGGTTGGCCTGATGAAAACATGGTTTAAAACAAATATAGAGGAAATGGAACAGTGTGCCTGTGCCGAGGGTTGGGTGGTGGTGCGGGGGGGGGGGGGCTGGGATGGGAGTGGTTACAGCGGAGGATTGGACTGGCGATT
>JAIPMN010020889.1:0-16757 GCA_020650975.1 Apostichopus californicus | reverse complement strand
TAGTATTGATTATAGATATGTCATACATCATATAACACTCCGTCAAGAATGACATTTTGTACTTTTTCTAAAGTACTTTCTGATTTGAATTCAGTTTAAACATTTTGTTTTTTTTTCTTTGTCGACGCAAGTAGTTGTTGCAACGTATTACGATATACTGAATGCACAACACAACGTTTGATATTACTGGTACACTAGCGTGAAATTTAACCCTTTAATATTATAGCCACAGTTACAACTAGTATTTTCTTGTGGCAGATCGCACTGATAGTATTGATTATAGATATGTCATACATCATATAACACTCCGTCAAGAATGACATTTTGTACTTTTTCTAAAGTACTTTCTGATTTGAATTCAGTTTAAACATTTTGTTGTTTTTTTTCTTTGTCGACGCAAGTAGTTGTTGCAACGTATTACGATATAATGTATGCACAATATTGATCCTCATAGTTTGAATAAACAATTTAGTTACTTTTTGTCAAATGTTGTTGCAATGCTTTCATTATGTGAAGCAAATATATTGCAGTCTTTATATGAAAAAATGGATCAATTACCTAAATCTACGTAATAAGCTTTCTGATATAACGGAACGTATAGTTACTAGAACTACGTGTTTGATAGGTTTACGATCTTCTTATGGATTTCAACAAGAAGATACTTGGCAATGCTAAGAATGAGTAAACTGTTCTTTAATTAAACCATTTGATAACAAATATTTAGAATTTATATCATTCACATCATCTCTGATAATGGAATTGCAGCTGTAAATTGGCCTTTACTTCGTAGTAATCTAGTTTGTGTTAATTTTATTCATCACTTTTTAGGTAATATGATCATTGCAGGCATATATTTTCGTCATTACCACCTAAACGAAATTTCATACGTTAACTTCTACGATAAACTATCGATGTCTAGTAGCAAGATTCTGATTCCAACTTTTTCGTCCTTTTATACAATATCAATCGATTTCATAAACCAAAATTGCTGAAGCGAATTCAGTTGTTTATTAACAGTAAACACTGTTTAAATATCAACTTTCATAATGATTAAATCGTTTTAAACTCACTTCCCTTCTTTTGTTACAGAATGCCCGACAAACTCCCCTCGAGGATATAGACAGCAAAATTCAACGTATGTATTATTCTGCCATTAATATCCTAACAACTATTGTTACACTTTATAGCAAACTTTGATCGATTGTTTCAAACATATTTTTTGGGTCAAATAAATGTTCATTTTTATGATTATATAATCTTACCACAATCACATTGTTTTATCTTCATTAACATATTTTATTTTTTTTTTACTAAAAGCTCGACGATGTTTATCAACCCCTATGGAGATTATTTTACAAAACCTCAGTTTATTGTTCAGGAAAGAAGCAAATATTTCCGTTGTTTAGCTTGGTGACTTTTTGTTTTGTTTTGTTTTCATTTATTGATATTAATTACGAAAGTTCAATTTTTGTCAAATTCTGCGTTTAATGAATTTAAGCAGTTCAAAAACTTTGAAAACACAACAATTTCATATCGTGTGGACCCACAGCGTTTTGATACATATTTATAATGTTATGCGATAATAATGTTGATTCTGACCCAATACTGTTTTGAATATCATAACTCATATTACATCAAGAAATCAATCATGCACCACGCTGATGAAAATTTTACTACAAAAATTAACATTGCATTGATAAATGTAAACGTTGTGTTTAACGGTAGGACCGATAAGAATTATTCATGTCGTCGCAATTTCCATTCTTCTCTATTTTTTGTGCTTTTATATGCTGAAGTCGGTTCAATTTTCTTTAAATCGCTTAAAACATTTTCCATTCTTCGCCAATAGTATTGGAGGCAATGTCAGCATCAAAAATGAAAACACTAACACTTTGTTTGTAAATTTCTTGTTTTTCAAATTTTTTTTCATTCATGTATGGTAATGTGAAAACATCTCCCTTGATAAACTACTCATTATGAATTAAGAGCTATATGAATGATTTGATTAGGACCAATAGGAATTATTCATGTTGTTGCAATTTCCATTCTTCTCTATTTTTTGTGCTTTTATATGATGAAGTCGGTTTCATTTTCTTTAAATCGCTTAAAACATTTTTCATTCTTCGCCAATAGTATAGAATGCAATGTCAGCATAAAACATGCAAAGACTTGCACTTTGTTTGTAAATTTCTTGTTTAAATTTCTTTTTATTCATGTACGGTAAAGTGCAAACCTGTCCCTTGATAAATTACTCATTATTAATTAAGAGCTATATGAATGATTTGTTTTACAGAGTCCTATTTCTTTTATCGTGAATCCGAGTTTCCGGTAGACTGTTACGATGCTATGCACCAATGTTCCTCCTCTGTCGACAGCGGCGTCTACCTCATCAAACCCGCTGGTTATCAGGAACCATTTGAAGTTTACTGCGATAACAGCGCAGAAAATGGTGCATGGACGGTATGCGATTTAATAATTTCCTATTTTCAAGTTAGCATAACCATTCTTTCTTCTATTTTTTTGAATAACAAAATTACTAACTGTCATCATTTTGAAAGTAACGTGCAATAGATACCTTAATAACTGCCATAGTTTTAATATTTGTACCTAGATTGAGAGTGTATTATGTGCTTTTTAGTTCAACGTGTCTAGTCAATGCACGAAAAGGTAATTATTTCCTTTACTGAACCGCTGTAGTAAGATGAAATTGGCCGGTCTGGCTTAAAACAACATTTCATCTTAATGATTTTCATTTTCGATTCTATTAGATACGAAAACAATAGTTGAAATATTAAAAGTGAAGTTCCTTATAACCAGGATAATCATATTCTTTTGTTCGATATACTGAACTTTGGTTTTCTTTCATGTGTAAAAGCAATTACATATAATGAAGTGTGAATGGGCGACGAATCGTTTATATTCGAATGAATTATGAAAACCCAAATTAATTATCTTCATTAAGGTAAAAATTGCACTAGTCTGATTGCCTGCAAATGTCTTATTTGAGTAACGTATGGTTAGTTTAAACTCATCATAAGAGCTTGCTCCAAAACTTGAAGAAAAAAAACACTTCTTTAAAACTAGTTACATCTGGTTTGTCAACAGGTACTGCAACGTCGACTGGATGGATCAATTGACTTTAATCGAAAATGGAAGGAATACGAGGCTGGATTTGGATTTCTCTCAAATGAGTTTTGGCTTGGAAATGATAGAATTGCATATCTAACAAATCAGAGAACTTACCAACTTCGAATTGAAATGACAAAAGTAGATGGCGCCATGTTTAACTTGACATACAACGACTTTCGCATCAGTGACGGCTACAGTAACTATAAACTCGTCAGTGTCGGACAGGCTAATCTAACGTCAGGTACGTTGTAGTTCTATACACTTTATAGTAGTGCAGTAAACAGCAACATAGGTCGTTTGCTAATTTCTTTGACCATCAAATGTACACAATCACTTGAATAGAAACTATAATTTGGTAATTTGGTAAAGTATTTAATATGACAACATGTCAAAATTTCTAACGAAAGTGATCAATGACCTATTATAGCAAACTTAAACACATAGTACAAGAAATACAATTTTAATCAGATGTACCTTGCTCAGTATACCTTCCACTAAAAAATAGGGACTAAAGTTATTCATGAATTGTCAACTACATTTTGATTGGAAAATAATTGTTATAATTTATCTTATTCAAGAACAGAAAATTGTGATCCAACTGTTGTGATCCAGACTATTGTGATCCAACCAAACAGTATTTGGGCTAGTAACTTTTGGTTTTGGTTTGGGAAGTAATAAATGCATTTTAAATATACGAACAGCAGACAACAATTTCAAAACAAACCATGTTAGTCTCGTAAGATTCCACAGCAAACAAGATGGAGTTGTATTTTTTTGTTTACCGTTATTGCAAATTATTTTGTCAGCCTTCATAGTAAATGTATTCTTTCCTGTTTGTTTACCATCATTTACTATACGCACTAATTTCTCTGTGATTTCTCTTAAATTCATTGTTCAGTGAAACAATATTTTTATGCTATGTTTTCTTTGCAGACGTCCCTATCACTTTGTGTCCAACCAACAAAGTGTTTGGCAACTGTACTTGCGAGGGCTCTTGTTCTGACCCGGAAGGTTGCACTAATTCCTGCAGTAGTGGATCAACAACATGTGTTTGCCCTTCTGGTTACCTGATGGACGGTGATACTTGTCAACCCATACAAGAGTGTGGATGTTACCTCTCCGGGGCCAATGATGGCAGGGGAAAAGTGTTGCCGGTAAGGTTTACCCTCGTTAAATTAATAACAAATGTCTAAAATATCATCAAAACTGATATAAACTTCAATAGTTGTGTTCCATCGAACAAAGGCATTGAATGATTGAATCGTTAACATCGAATGCTTAATATTATTGATATAGCACATGTTTGAATGTAAATTATACGGAAGATTTGCTTTGTTCTTGTGTCATTAGATATCTTTAGTTCAAAAAGGTGTGTAATTATCCTCTTCGAACTAGCTGGCTGTGTTTTTTTGATTTGTTGTTAGTTTGGGGCAATGCTTCATTCTAATGGTGATATAATTTTATGTACATTTAACATACAAATATAGTTTGAAGTTAATTCATCAAAGTTCTGTTTATCAATTGCAGGAGGGAGAGGAATACATTGCTCCCAATTGTCAGAGCAGATGTTCCTGCAGTAATGGTCAGTTAGATTGCGATGACAGCTATCGGTGCCACCCTAACGCAATATGTGAAGAAAGAGACGATCTCTTGCAGTGTTACTGTAATGCAGGGTACACGGGAAACGGTTTGCTATGTACAAGGCTAGTACCACCGTCAGACTGCCAAGAAATATACGAAAGTGGAGAGAGAGATAACGGTATTTACCAAATCAAGCCAACCACTTGGACTGGTTCGCCTTTCGACGTTTACTGTAACATGACAGATGAAGGAGGTTGGACGGTAAGATGCAGCCTATTGTATTTAATTTGAGTAGTAAATAACGCATAACCAATTGGAATGCCTATATTTCTAACTTTTAATGTGATACCTGAATCATGATTGGCGGCGAGGAAATAAGAATAATTTAAAGATCAATTAGTTGCTAGATGAACATGAAAGGAGCAGAAAGAATGGATATGTGATCATTTTTATTTATTGAGATTTATTAGAGCTTTACTTTAGTTTTCAAGTATTCTTGGGGATCTAATAACTGGTAGTGCATGTTCGACAACAAGAAGAGAGCAGCTGTCACGTTTTGTCACATTTCTGTCCAAGCTCGGTAACTTCGATTACGTTTCTTTCGTATAACAGGTTTTTCAGCGTCATATTGACGGGTCTCAAGATTTCTTCCTATACTGGGATAATTACAAGCAAGGTTTTGGTAGTCTTACCAACAACTTCTGGTTAGGCAATGACAAGATATACAGCTTCACGAACCAACGACGTTATCAACTGAGAGTAGATTTAGTGAATAGCAACGGGGTGCCATATTTTGCTAAATACGACTTTTTTCGTATCAACGACGAAAATGACAACTACAGACTCCAACTTGGTGGTTATCGGTCCGAAAGCAATGCAGGTAAGTCTCCAAAGATACGCAATATTATTAATGGATATTAATGTAGCTGACAATGTAAATGTCAAAAGTGAAACAGAGCTCTTGACAATTGCTAGTTGTTGTTGACTTGACATTGAAATGTGATTCATTTGATCGTACGCTTAGCTCTCTTTATAGTTTATATACGGTGTTTTAACCAAAAGCAAACCTGCATTTACATGTTTGTAACTTGAGGGATTCAGAGATTTTGAAGAAGACCAAAGACATTATACAAATTATTTAGCATGAATACATAAGCCATGAAACTGTTTACTGTGGTTACTATGGCTAACAATTTTCCGCGGATTTAAGAAACTTTATGGTCCCCCCCCCCCCTATTAGACAATACAATGCATTTTATGATAAACAGTCAACACCGTTCAACATTTACATACATCCTCGGAATAAATCTGAACACGTCTGATTCAGAAAGAGACAGTTTAGGCAATGGAAAGTATGCGTAGATTAAGCTTGTTTATATAATAGCTAATGTTTATGTTGGAAGTTTTTCTGATAAAGACTGTTAGATGACCAAACGGAATCAACAAAATGTAATACTGTGCTTAATACAACATTTATTTGAACAAAGATCAACATTTAAATTTATTCACACTGGGAAAATTAGTCAACAAAATATCACAATTGACATCTTCTTTACATTTCAGTGCAGTTCTAAAGCCAATGACACGTTAACAATTTCACTTCCAAAAGCATTTAGAAATTTACATGTAAAAGAAAGAAGTTATATTTCCGCAAGCGATACTAGAACATATACGTTTGATGGAGCACAGTGCATTTAGAGAGGGACAATTAAAAATTAGATACCACAACACCATACCATAAACCCGCATATCATGATTAAACTAAAACAAATATTTATTATATTATAATTTGGAATGATTGTTCGTGAAATATTTATAGATAGAAGAAACGATACATCTCAAAGTAGTTCAAATATCAACCCTTTCAAATTATTTCAAATGCTAACTGACGGCTTGTGATAGCAAAGCTTATTTAGCTCTCTTATTCCGCGGTACTCACCCACCCCCTTCCTCAAAATTACACAAAAACAAAAACACTGCAGATGTAATCAAATTATACTCTAAGAGAGATCCATCCGCAACGTGGTAGGAAACAACCGCTAACCCCCCCCCCCTTCCTCCCCCATCCCTACCGGGCCCCTTCCTAAATCAGACAAGATTGTTTATATACCGTTCCTAGCAAATTTAACCTCTTTTTGATATTCACATATAACAATATGTATTATACTGCATAAAAGTCAACTTTCTTACATACGTTTAAAATGTAAGCTAACTTTATTGTATCACCTCTATTTGCTACAGGAGACAGTCTCACGTATCATCACAACCAACCATTCACCACACGTGACCGTGACAACGATGCTTGGGGTAGCAACTGTGCAAAGGATAATGGTTATAATTATTATTATTATCATAACAGTGCGTGGTGGTACAAAGCTTGTGCTTACTCGTCTCTCAACTCACCATATGGACAGAACATTTTTCATTGGTATCATCTTCCTTCCGGTAACTTCAACATCAAATTTTCCGAGATGAAACTACTTCCGGTATGATGGCTAACCTGCTTATACTTCACAGAACATAACCGTATAACTTAATAACGATCGTCAACGAAACACTTATTCTTTGCTGCTGATGTTTGACAAAAGCAGCAAGAATCTGCTGTATTAAGATTAATATAGTATTTATCTGAAGGATGAATGTTCTAATGGTCGTAAGAAGATACAAATAATTTATTTGGACGATGAGCTTTAAGAAAAAGAATCAAATTAATATTGTAGGCATATTTAACTTAACGGTATTTAGTTACATACTAAAATTTCAATTAAACTGGATAATAAATGTACTTGTACGTACAAGTATAATTTAAGATTCTGTGTTAAATCAACTAATTTTATTCTGTTTGTTGGTAAGAAAATATGATTGCTTTATTCAGCTTAAATGACATTGAAGGGCATTTCGGCTACATTAGTTGATTATCAACAAATTACCATAGTATATGCCTAGTCTACGTATCAGTAATCTAGAATAATATACTCTGTTTGAATTATTAGTAACACTGTTTAAGTTAACTTCTTCACAGAATAGTCAAATATGGCATTTGATGGGCTTGACCAATCGGCTACTGTTTTTCCGAAATGTTTGTATACGTGCATGCATGTTTATACTAATGTGTATCTTTTTTCTCGTTGTGTTGATTAAGAGTGACTTAAACATTAAATTATGAATAAAGAGAAAATGTTTATCAAACTTGGTCTTCTCGTTTCATTTTCATAAATATGTGGAGCTTCACACTTGAGTGAGGCGAGCAGTTAAAACTTAATGGAATAGAAATAAACCTCAGATGGCTGGCAAATCTTGATCAAATTATTTATAAATAGTATTATGGTAAACTATAAGTAATCGGTAGTAAGTATTTAATGTTTAACCAAACTTCGTGTAGAATAGTTTGAAAGAAGAACGTCCACACCTCTAACTCGACTATCACCATAGATCACATATTGCTCACAATATCGCTTGGGTCTGTTAAAGCGAACTAAATAGCGGCGAATGCTGTTACTACAAGGACATACAAAAACGTAATCATACTGAAAACAGCTCACTGTTAAGTAAGATTAACGTGGGTATTCAAACTGATTAAGACCATAGAACTGTCCCAGTCCCTTACGTTAAAATATTTACATCGCCACGGTACCCTTAACAACAAATTACCCAAGATGAAGTATAGGCACGGAATGAACCAAGTTGACTGCATTGTACTCTCAGCTCCTGCAATACTAGCCCCCTCCCAATCCCCGAAAACAAGATAGTACATTCTGAAGCACAATTAGACCATTGCTATTATTCGGTCTCTATTTTGGTATAACACATAGTTAAGTTGCTAACTAATTTTGCAATTTCGGTGCCATTGAAAAAGTAGTCTACTCCCTCGCATCTTGACCTGTATTTGGAAGACACTTTTTCATGAAGGTTAATCTGTTGAGAAGATGTCATATGATGTCCAGCATAAGTTCCATCCCTTTAACCCCCAACCCAACAACAGTATTCATCTCTTAATGCAGCTTTCCGGTTTTGCATAGAATGAAACTGGTGTTTGATCCCAGGTTAAGTTAAATATAGGGATCGAATCCTTAGGGTTGTATACCACAGCTGGTAGAGCACATAAATGTCTTAGAGGCCCAAGTTTGAGTCTTGTTCTAGCCAATAATTCATGTGCTCTTTGTGAGTATATACATTCACGACGCACTTTTGTCTCATGAATTGAAGCAGGAGCTAGGGGTTTGAATTCATTTTTCTTTATTTCTTTTTTTTTTAATAAAGTTTTATTTGTTGTCACGAGGCACACCGCTGGATAGAGCTTCATGTTGTCAACATTAAGAGATGATTCCAAATACTTGTATAAGTTTATTGCTCTTTCAAGTGGACCATGCTGTTTAAGTGTGCTGATTTATCTTCCTTTACTGATATTTGTTTCAATACAACCAGCTTCACACATTAAATGTTAACTTGAAAGACTGTAAGAAACGTATGAAAAAGTCGTCATGAGGGGCATCTGCAGTTATACTTTCTTGTCACTGAAGCTTCCATCTCCAGAAAATAAAAAATACATGTTATGATATGTTTTACGTTGTTTCCTCGTGTTTCCCAAGCCTTGTAAGCAAGGGCGTCAATCCGATTTGAAACGTGGGGGGGGGGGACGTAATCGATTCGAGTATTCCGGCCGCAAGTACTATCTAAGCGGAGCGCCACCATCGGTTGGCGCGCAGCGTACCAAGAAAATTTCAGATTTCAATATCTGCCAGATTGCTGGAGATGGCACTTGCCAGGGTGGATAGCAGCATATAGTTGCGTGATTTCGGGAGAAAATTACAAATTCGTCACTCAGGAAATCTGCAATAAAGTTCATGCAGCCTTAATTTTGGTGGATTATTTCTGTTATCAGTGATTTCAATTGACATCAACATTAGAACTGTAAATTGTGAGTTTGACACCGGCATTGACATTTTTCGACAATTCTGCAAATTGCGCGTGGAAAATAAGGAAAGATTGACTGGGCTTTCAGCCAAGTAACATACTGAAGGACCGAACTATATGTCAAACTGACATGATCAAAGATTGCGTCTGAAACATTATTAGGGTGTTAGACTGATTCTCAGTGATAGTATTGTCTCCTTTCTTGAAAATTTGGTTTTAGCGGTTTTAAGAGCATCAGGGTACGTCCCAGAAGTGAAAACCCGGCTTATGCGCTATGTCACGTCCGGTTTTTCAGCAACTATAGCCTACTGCCGGCCCGCGGTCGAAGGGTCGTTCATGAGTGGTCATCATGGAGATTCGAAACCATTCAGATCAATGATATATTTTTCGCACATTTATTTTTTTTCCACACCCAAAATCCCAGTAGGGGGGCGACTGGGGGGCGACAAGCTTTCATGGGGGCTATCGCCCCCCAAGCCCCCCCCCCCCTTGGCTACGCCACTGACAGTATCGCTTGGCAGATTCATAAACTTAAGGATGCCCTGCAAGGTAGCTGAGAGTCTGGTTGGGCTTTGAGACAATGATATCACCGGGCTGTCTTTTTAACACTTATTTAGTTTATATGACGGATATGAGAACAAATTAAACTTACAGTTATATTTCGCCGAATCCGCCAAGAGAAAACGTTGAAGCCGTAAAATATTATTACTTTAGAGAAGTCTTGCGGTCTATAAGAATGATCGGTGAACGCAACATAATGAATTCAGTACTTATTCATCATGGTCATAGCTACTATATATAGTAACTGTATTTATTACACTTTGTAACCGTAATATGAAACGTCTGTATTAAATATGTTCAGCGAAACACAAATAACATGTGCAATATTGTCGCCTTATTTGCACAATCATAAATTGAGAAATCAATGTAACTTTCCAATGTCAATTTCGTATGTAGCTTAGCCATGCATTACTCAAGGCATCCATATCTGACATTACTTATGTTCTTTGTACTATTTTTGTGTCTCAATCCTCCTCCGAACACGATTATACTGGGATGGAAACATCTGGTCGTTTTGTTTATATAAATTTTTATAATACATTTTGTTTCCCACAATATACTCTCCCCTCAAATCAATCCCGATGATAGCGTGGAGGTAGTTAATAGATGATAATATTTATAACTGACGTAGAAACGCTCCAAATGTCCATCAAATAACTGCAAATAATTCCCTTTGAAGAAATCGCCGATTTGAAATAAGTGTCTCCAAAGAGTGCAGTGTTTGCCCACAGGTTCAAGTGCAACATCACAGTATTTACTGCTAGCATTCGTATCGATGCGCAATAGACTATACCGGGAATTGCAAACAACAACTTCCTCTCCCAACGTTGGCATCAGTGCGGGAGGGCGTTGATAAATCATCGCATATGCATTAAGATCTTAAATACTTCTGAAAACATAGAGCTGTGTAGACTCGTGGTCCATAATATAACTAGTGTAACGCTAGTATTACTTTTTACGTTGCTGAAGTATAATATTCAGTTTTTATTAGATTGAGCAAAAGATAGTTCACCTTGAAGGTAACATTTAACACCGCTTGATACCCCGGTAGCGTGTATATATCGAGCTGAGATACTAGATCACAGATGCCATCTTGACTCTGTTTGACAAATATTTAATTGTTTCGGCAGAAAATAACCCGGGCATGAATATTAATCTAACATTTTTCACTACTATATATAAACTCTCTTCCTCAGACCCATTACCTTGCACAAGTTGATACGATGAAGGTAAACAGTGGGAAACCTCAGTTAACGTAATGGATGGGAACATAATGCATTGGTACAAAAATCAGCACATTAACTTCACTACGCTATATTACACTGAGGTCTAAGCAGCGCAAATGGGACGTTGGCCACATAGTTATAACTGACACGCCGAGACTAACTTGGCTGCTATACAGACACAATTTACGGTATAGAAACTTTTTTTTTCTCTTTAAGTTATTCCGTCCTAACATTTGTATTACCCATACTTTCCCTTGGAGTAACGAGATTATGTGAGGTACTGCAATATGTAACAACCAGTTACGAACGAATTCTTTTTATTAGCCAAATTAAGTGGCTTACGTTAACTTCAAAGTATACAATGTTTATGTACTGCTGATGGAAATACTGTGGACCTCTGTAGCTGTATACATGCACAGGTTTATTAAACGACTTTTATATATTTACCATTGCTATCCTTAGTATACTTTTTTTTTTAAATATATAAACTTTTTTTTTGCTATTATTATTAAAATTATTTACATATTTTGCTTTGTTTGGTTATAATTATTGTAGATGTACTCTATGGCTGCGATTTATTTTAAAAATACACCCAAAAGCTTCTGTCGTATTACGATTATGTTCTTTCTATTATTTATTATATTGACACGATGGTCTTGGCATTGATCCAAATAGTCACACGATCTATAGCCTATGGTGGCTTTAAGATCAAACTTGGAAATGGCATGGTATATTTTTTACCCTTAACTAAACTTAACCCAACTTCTGAGTACGTTAAATTTATTAAAACCAAGCACGTTGTGGCATCAGCTTTCTACCGTACTCTCTTACTTCCTTGTAACTCCTCGTCACCGTCAGAATAAAAATACTTGAACTACTTCATTACGACTTCAGACGAGCAGCAAACGTAAGCTCTTCCATCACGATGCTGTGTATTGTTCGTTTTACGGCCTTTGCCGTAATTTTACTTATTTCGTTGACAACGAAGAACGCTGTCTCACAAGAACTGGTGAGTTGAGTTTTAAATATACATTTCTTTCGAAACAAAATGTTTAATTTTTCGGTTACAGTACTTCCAGGCATCTTAATTTGGTAAAATAAAAGTAATAACTTAGTCTAGAAGACTGTTCTATTAGTATACATCGCTGTATTTAGGAGAACACGATAGACCGTATTGGTTCAAAAGTTAATTATAAATTCCATTTTGCAAAAGACAGTACTTACGAAGTGTCACAAACATTTGCTTCAATTGTTGCATACAGTATATTTTGTCTTCAGCATATACTGGCAACTGTGACGTGGATCATAGAACTAGTTAAACTAAATAACTATATCGACAATAAATATTATTCTCCACTACTTAAACAACATTGATAACGTATATTTTTATCTGTAGCACCCTTTTGGATGCATGCTTTTCGTGAAATAGTGTTTCAATTTGGTTTAATTTAAGCAGCCTTTACTACCTTCCAAAATTCAAACTACGCACAGAATCGTTCAAAATTTTAAATCTGAATTTGCGTCAGTAACGGTACCATCTTTCAATTTGCCTATTTGACCAAAAAGGGTTTTCTTTCAAAATGAATGTGATGCAATCTATCTGATAATTAAACTATGACAGTTTTAATAAAATAAGTATATAAAAATCAATGTTCTAAATAATGTCCTTAATATTGAATTTAAAGGGGATGTGCCGATGGAATGAGAACTTACATCATGTTTGGTTATTAGTGTTGGCTGCATTTAATCAAACAAACTTGAGCAGTTCATATATTAGTTTTAGACGTTATTATTACTATTATTATTTACTTTGGACATTAATGAAATTGATCAGGTAAAACAATTTAAAAATTATCAATGAACATTGCTAGTTATTATCTTAGACAGAGCAACTACAAGATAATGAAGCTATTTGTAGCTTAAAGCAAAACCGACGTTATACATGTCTCGCATACTTCACTATATTATAAAAACAGATACTTGTATATTCATTTAATTAATGTCGTTTGGTTATATCTTCTCTGGAACAAATTATCTTCTAAAATTTACATTGTCATAGACATTTTGATCACGCTTATTTTGTAGTTTCTCCGTTACTTGAACTGATTGAGATATTTTTCTAATTTAAATTTTTACATTCGTTTTAAATGTTTCATTACAATATTTACTCCCTTAGCTATTCCTATAGCAAATTGCTTCCCAATGAAAGAATACTTAAATTAACTATGTGAAATTTTTTGAAAAAATATCGGTCAATTTCATTTGGTTAAAATTGTGATCGTTTTCATTTAACATAATAATATTTTCATTGCAAATACGTTAATATTATTATACTCATTATAATATATAAGCGTTAATTGAAAAATGGTTGTTTAGTGACTTCAGGTAGGTTAAAATAAAGAAACTGCAGTACGTAATTGAATGGAACATGAAAGATATCTTTTCTTTTCCAAACAATGACGAGTAATTTATTTGATCATTTCAAAATTTGTATACAAATTTAATATCCTAATTTCCTTCACAAGGTACCGGGTATGTAAGTTACAAACTCGGAGAAGTATATCCCAGTTAGTAGGGCATTGGATTTAATATCCTAGAACATATCTTCTTGTAGCATTCCTAAAACAACTTTTAATTCCTCTGCAAACAAACGCAAGTATTTCTCCCATTCATTGAACACAACGTTTGATATTATTGGTAAACTAGCGTGAATTTTAACCCTATAGTATTATAGCAACAGTTACAACTAGTATTTTCTTGTGGCAGATCGCACTGATAGTATTGATGATAAATATGTCATACATCATATAATACTACGTCAAGAATGATATTTTGTACTTCTTCTAAGTACTTTCTGATTTGAATTCAGGTTAAACATTCGGTATTATTCTTTGGCGACCCAAGTAGTTGTTGTGCAACGTATTAATATTTAGTGAATGCACAATTTTGATCCTCTAAGTTTCCATAAACAATTTATAACACGTTATAACAAGTTTTCAAATATTGTTGCAGTTCTTTAATTATGTGAAACAGATATATTGAAGTGTTTATATGAAAAATAGACCAATTACTTCAATCTACTTAATAAGCTTTCTTATATAACGGAACGTATAGTTACTAGAACTACGTGTTTGAGAGGTTTACGACCTTATCATGGATTTCAACAAGAATATACTTGGCAATGCTAAGAATTGGTAAACTTTTCTTAAAGTAAACCATTTGATAACAAATATTTATAATTTATATTATTAACATCATCTCTGATAATGGTATTGCAGCTGTAAATTGGCCTTTTCCTCGTAGTAATCTTGTTTGTGTGAATTTTCTTCATCACATTTTTGGGTAACGGGATCATTGCAGGTATATATTTTCGTCATGACCACCTCAACTAAATTTCATTCGTCGACTTTCTACGATAAACTATCGATGTCTAGTAGCGAATTCAGTTGTTTATTAACAGTAAACACTGTTTAAATATCAACTTATAATTATTAAATCGTTTTAAACTTACTTTTTTTTTCTTTAATTACAGAATGCCCGACAAACTCCCCTCGAGGATATAGACAGCAAAATCCAACGTATGTATTATTCTGCCATTAATATCTTAACAACTATAGTTACACTTTATAGCAAACTTTGATCGATTGTTTCGAAAATATTTTTTTGGTCGAATAAATGTACATTTTTATGATATATTCTTACCCCAATCACATTATTTCATCTTCATAAACACATTTGTTTGTTAATTAATAGCTCGACGAGGGTAATTAACCCCTATGGAGATTATTATATAAAACCTTAGTTTATTGTTCAGGAAAGAAGCATATATTTCCGTTGTTTAGCTTGGTGACTTTTTGTTTTGTTTTGTTTTCATTTATTGATATTAATTACGAAACTACAATTGTTGTCAAATTCTGAGTTAAATGAATTTGAGCAGCTCGAAAATATTTAAAAACACATTAATTTCATATCGTGTGGACACACACAGCGGTTTTGTCCATATTTATAATGTTATGCGATATTTAATGTTGATTCTGACCCAATACTGTAATGAACATAATAACTCTCGTTACATCAAGAAATCAATAATGTACCACGCTGATGAAAATTTTACTACAAACATTAACATTGCATTGATAAATGTAAACGTTGTTTTTTACGGTAGGTCAATAGGACTTATTCATGTCGTTGCAATTTTTATTCTTCTCCATTTTTTGTGCTTTTATATGCTGAAGTCGGTTTCATTTTCTTTAAATCGCTTAAAACATTTTTCATTCTTCGCCAATAGTATTGAATGCAATGTCAGCATTAAACATGCAAACACTTGTTTGTAAAGTTCTTGTTTAAATTTATTTGTATTCATGTATGGTAAAGTGAAAACATCTCCCTTGATAAATTACTCATTATTAATTAAGAGCTATATGAATGATTTGTGTTACAGAGTCCTATTTCTTTTACCGTCAATCCGAGTTTCCCGTAGACTGTTACGATGCTATGAACCAATGTTCCTCCTCTGTCGACAGCGGCGTCTACCTCATCAAACCCGCTGGTTATCCGGAACCATTTCAAGTTTACTGCGATAACAGCTTAGAAAATGGTGGATGGACGGTATGCGATTTAATATTTCCTATTTCCAAGTTAGCATAACCATTCTTTCTTCTTTTTTCTCTTTTTATGAATAACAAACTTACTAACTTTCATCATTTTGAAAGTTACGTGAAATAGATGCCTTTATAACTGCCATAGTTTTATTAATTGTATATATATTGGGAGTGTATTATGTGCTTTTTAGTTCAACGTGTCTAGTCAATGTACGAATAGTAGTTATTTCCTTTACTGAACCGATGTAGTAAGATGAAATTGGCCGGTTTGGGGTTAAAACAACATTTCATCTTAATGAGTTTAATTTTCGATTCTGTTAGATACGAAAACAATACTTGAAATATTAAAAGTGAAGTTCGTTATAGCCAGGCTAATCATATTCTTTTGTTCGAAATATTGAACTGTAATTTTGGTTTTCTTTCATGTGTGAAAAGCAATTACATATAATGAGGTGTGAATGTTTATATTCGAATGAATGATTAAAACCCAAATTAATTATCTATATAAAGGGAAAATTGAATTAGTCTGATTGCCTGCAAATGTCTTCTTTTGAGTACCGTATTGTCAGTTTAAACTCTTAATAAAAGCTGGCTCCAAAACTTAAAAAAACCCATTTCGTTAAGACTGGTTACATCTGGTTTGTCAACAGGTACTGCAACGTCGACTGGATGGATCAATTGACTTTAATCGAAAATGGGAGGAATATGAGGCTGGATTTGGATTTCTCTCAAATGAGTTTTGGCT
>JAIPMN010020883.1:18026-29459 GCA_020650975.1 Apostichopus californicus | reverse complement strand
CCCCCCCCCCCCCCCAGATCACCGGAAATGGCACTGCTCGGGCTTGAAAATGACCAACCTGATGTACACTTTTGCCTGAGAACCAAGTTTTTCCCAATAGTTTTTTTTTCATCCATAACCTTTTTCAAGATTGTCACCAATCACACATCATGTTCGAACTCATCGCATCTCCTGTGGATCATTGCTTTTGTAGGTAATTCTACGTAACGGCCCACAATACCCGTCAGCCCCACTTTTCAAGGTTTTAAGCCCATTATTTGTTCAGAATTTGAATAAATTCACTTCAAAACATACCCATAATGTTGCACAAAATTTCATCTACGGAAAACCAATATAGAAAATCCCCTTCAACCCCTAACAGACCGGTCAAAATTGCGGTCAAAGTAGCGGGAAGTATGATGAAGAATGTTGGTCAGGGAATTTTTGAAAATTCAGACACAATTTATTGGTGTAAAAATAATAAAACCTCTTATAACGGCTTGTAATTTACACAAATTATGACGAAACCTCTCTTAACACGTTTCAGATAAGCAGGGGCGGCGATTTGTTTCAAATATTGGGGGGGGGGGACATTTGCCTGGGTGCAGACGCGTAACAAATTTTATCCAATACCCGTCAGCCCCACTTTTCAAGGTTTTAAGCCCATTATCTGTTCAGAATTTGAATAATAAATTCACTTCAAAACATACCCATAATGTTGCACAAAATTTCATCTACGGAAAACCAATATAGAAAATCCCCTTCAACCCCTAACAGACCGGTCAAAATTGCGGTCAAAGTAGCGGGAAGTATGATGAAGAATGTTGGTCAGGGAATTTTTGAAAATTCAGACACAATTTATTGGTGTAAAAATATTAAAACCTTTTATAACGGCTACTATAAAACTTCGATATCATAAAAAAAATATGCTCGAGGGGGGTGGGGGCGGTCACCTGTTTGACTGACTTGTTGCATCTTGGCAAATTTAATAATTTTGTCGTTTTGACCAGTTGTTAAACCCGGCAAAACGTCATTTTTCTGAATTTTGTCAGTTTGACGAGTTTGTTACTCTTTCATCACCATGTCCCTTCTACGCTTCCGTATAAACCACAGGTCTTGTCTGGAAGTCACGGTAAATGACATAGCCTATGATCTTTCTTGTTAGACTATGTAGTTCAGTCACTTTCATTGGTAAGCCTCAGATGTGAAGTTGTCATGTCTCTAACATTTACGAGTGGCATAGAAGTACAACCTGGAATGTTAGCAGCGTATTCTAATTGTCTACAATGGTTTCAAATTAATTTAGTTCCTTGAAAGTCCTCAACGTTTCTGCCGCCGTGCATATGGTTTAGTTCATGTATATTTTCCGTTCATTGTTTATTCCCAACATGCATGTAAAATGTATAGATATATTAGCCTCTCAAAGTTACGTAATGATATCTTATGATTAACGTTGAGGTTGTACTCCGACAGCAAGTAGACTGGACCAGAAACAAGTTTTGCACCTTGTACAGCACACTGCATACGATGGATATCACTACGCTTTCAACGTATGGAAACTGGAAGACCTTCCAATGACGAGCCCAGAACTGTAGTAGCCAATTCCGCTAAGGAATATGCTGCGCTCTCCTCACAGACGATACATCGTTGCCTGTTCGTACATCTTATTTAGTAGTAATGCGTGGACGTGCTCCTGCATCGCATAGAACCATAAGCAATGGTCTGGAATGTTGATTGTTCCTTAGGCTGATGTTATACACTCAGCACAATACAAGTACTAATTGGAATAAATAGCATGACTTCTAGACTCTGATGGTATGCCAGTACTGTTGTTTAACGTAATTAGTATATGGCAAACTTCCACTGATGAAATAAATATAAGTCCGGTCGAACTGACTTCTAGACTAATGTTATGCCAGTATTGTTGTTTAACGTAATAAGTATATGGCAAACTTCCACTGATGAAATAAGTAAAAGTCTGGTCGAACTGAATGTAACTGAAATGGCGTTTTTTGTTACACGTTCACCTCGTGGCTTGCACCCTGTCTTCCCAGCGGCGGACTCACTGTATATTGTAGCTTACTCCATCCATGGTTTTTACCTCCATGCTCCAACGTGCTTCGAAGACTTTCATGCTCTTAGCGACTGTCTATTTCTATGGACTGCTTTCCATTCGCTGCCACCATGTCATGTTTCCTTGTTTAGATATATGAGTTCTTTAAAGCAATCAAGTAGAACACAGTCGACGTTGAGTATTAACAAATAACATGTATAATTTATTGCGTTACATCATGCTGTACAGGACAGATATAGGACGACATGTCCAAGGTAACGTATTGACAGACGGAGAGACAGGGTGAACAAGGACGAGCAGACGGCATGCTTTGACTTATATACCAATATGCAAATACCTATCTCATTAACATACAGGTGCAGATTATACAATGTGGTGCATCGTTTACACACGAACATATGAATGCATATTCAATAACATTACAGCCATACACTAGGATAGTGTATATTGAGAAGAAATTGCAGACGTTGAGAATAATAACAAAACATGAAAATCGGTGACACATAGTCCAAATCATGGAAATAATAGTGAATCGCAGACCCTTGTCAGATGCTAACATTTCCCCATTCGTCCCCTCCCCCAGGACGGCAATCGAAGCCATCACTGCTTCCTTCATCCGAGAATCCTGTAGCTGTCCGTGCCTACAAGAACAATATGAAGAAACAAGTTTTTAAATATCCATGTAAAGAAAATAGTATCATAGAAAACTAATCTACAGTCGCACCCT
This sequence comes from Apostichopus californicus, assembly GCA_020650975.1. Taxonomy (NCBI): domain Eukaryota; kingdom Metazoa; phylum Echinodermata; class Holothuroidea; order Aspidochirotida; family Stichopodidae; genus Apostichopus; species Apostichopus californicus. The sequence continues at coordinate 26,679 of JAIPMN010020883.1, read as the reverse complement.
CACAGTTGAAAGCAACTTTAAAAGTTTAAAATGTGCTTAATTGCCATTAAATTGCTTATTACGCCTGTAACTGTAAATATTATATAAAATGGGGTCACCTTGTTTTTCTTGACAGGTAGTCATATAGGCCCCCCAAAAAAGAGCATGCTATTTTGGCTATAAGTTTGAAAAGTACTTGCCTCTCAAATTGTTCCCAGACATTCTAAATGAACACACGAGATGTTTAAATGTCCCAGTGAGGTCAACTTATACAACTTATACAACCCCTTCAGGGTGGTAAAAATAATAGTTTACGAATTTTCACCGAAGATGACCATATGTTTAACATATATAAGGGTTGGAGTAAAAGTAAAATGCACGGAGGTTATGAGAATATAGTATTTATTAGGTCTATTGGTGTAACTGCTCTTGGGCTCGGAGCCAGTTTGGTGTAGAGGGCGCTCTACGGTCACACAAACACGAAGAATAACTAGTTACTGAGACGACCATCAGTTAAACTATTTATTTGGTTCCGACTGTGTCTATTACTTTCTTGTACATTCGTTGTTCGGTGACTACATAAGAATGACAACAAACATAACAAAAATAACAACAAACATGCTTAATCGATCAATCTACACCGTAACACGACAACCAACATTATATGATGACACTGAAATTGGGTTGATGAAAGGAAACACGGTACGAATTTTGGAAAATGTCACGATCGTCTTCTGACCACAATATCTCAATCTGCCGGTTGCGACCGTTAGCATGAATGCAAATATCACACTTTACAATAGACTGATTCACAGCGATACACAAATACAGTGCTACATTCTAAGAATCCCATATAAAATACAACACGTGAATATGACCGCTCTAGGCCTCACAAATCCTAAACATTCTCTTTAGAACATCAACTTTCCCGACTTTAACCCTGTAACATAAACATGACAACAATTACATCTTCTCATTAGTACATCTTGCGATACAACTTGCAGTAAAACACAATAAAAACAAACTGAACAAATCTGCGTTGTTTATAACACAATATAGGCTATCACAAAGTCTCCACAAGGTCATTGAACCTCATGAATATTCATGTCACCATGACAATCAGCGTGACCCCTCCCTGTCCTAGCACAGACCATGTGTACAAATATCCTATGTTAATTAACCGCAGCTCTCACGGTGCATAAGCCATCGATAAAACGCACAATTTCTACTGGAAAATTCCCACTCATGAAAACTCTGAAATATCGTGAACATAAAATCAACGTTCGTGTGTGTGCTTGACAGAATTAAAAGGACATATGACTTAGTAGATTATCATTTAAACTGTTACGAATCACGCTACCTTTCCAACAACATGACGCTAGGCTAATTCACAATGACCGCAGTGGCGGTAACGTTACATTAGGATCACTAAATAATACATGAAATTTGGTCATCTTGGATACCAAGACTTATGCTACAAGCACAATTACGAAATACAACTTACCCTTGATCGACTGTTTCTGCTGACAATGTGTACGTTTCACGGAAACGCAATAAAGACTAATTTCGGTGGCTTAACGTAAATTTGGCAGGTTACGCAGCCAGTGTGAAAATGTGCAGTAAAGGACAGTTCGACAAACCTGTTGAGAAACGATATTTTGGCAGGCCGATTGAGCAAAAATGGGGCGCACTTACAAAGCAGGGAAATACCTAACAATTAGGAATATGAAGTTACAATGCTGTTTCACCTTCATTTTCTTTAATGAAAGCGATAATAAAGCATCACACAACAAACCAACATCATGGAAGGATTGTACATTTCACGTTCTCAGAGAACCAATACGTTAACTACTTTCAACAACAGCTTTGTTAAATGTCTTTAATTGTTGTGGCTCTATGGAGTATTCTGAAAGGTAAAGGCAAGATCAGGAAGAAAGTAGTATATGCCGTAAAGATATTTCGTTATTATTGATGTAGATTATACATTAAATATGGCTGTAATAGTCTGTGGGGAAGAGCTTCATTTTAATGAAGTTTTATTCATTGAAGTAAACAGTTAATACTTATGCTTTTCGGGGTTTTTCTTTTTTTGTTTGCAAGAAGTACCCCTGATTTTTCTTTACCCGATTGCCTGTACATAATTTGCTTTTGTAGTTTACTTGAACTTGTCATAGAGCGTTATTACTATCAAGCCATTTCAGACATGGATATAACCATTCCCCCTTCTCTAAAGTTTGTACCCAAAGATTACCGTGACAATGGAACCTCTTTTTTCTCTACAAGAGCCACAGATGTACCTTTGTGGGACCGTAGACAGGCTTCTGCAAGAAATCATCACATGAAACCTATGTACGTATTATCATTGCTTACATTGTTTGATTTTGTTCCTATCAATTATACGGGTAAACATTTTGCTCCATACCTAACAAAAATGAGCTAAACTAAGTATGAAAGGGAATTTGAAAGGTTTATACACATTGCCCTCACAATTGACACACTGATTATCAATTACACGTTGATTTGTCTTATATTACTGATCATGACTCTCAATATATGGTGAGGATGCTTTACATTTATATCTTTGTAGGAAGTTTGATAATACTTACTTATGATGACTCTAAACAGCTGAAGGCTCTGAAAAGGCAGCTTTCCCCGTGTACCCTTCATGCTGCACCACAATGTGTTAGTTCCAAGATTTTTCATTATTATTCTGACGCTGTCACCAACACGGTATCCTCCCAATGCACTTAGGACATTGACATGTTGCATAGCGCAACTTAAAAGGACAAGCAAACGTCAAAATGCTTATCCATAATAAACAATATAAACACAATTTTAGGAGTATGCATCAAGCTTGTGACAATTTAATTAACACATTTCCATTTCTTGTCAAAGGTGCATGATGAAAAAGATGGTGTGTGAGGTCACTCTTATTATTGAAGAAATAAGTGATGAATTAGTTTTTTCCTTCTGTGTAGGCACAGGACTATCATAGCCAACTGATTGCTTCTGGTAAAAGTTTGTATCACCAGGTTCATTTGACTTTCTGGTAGCTCATTATTTCTTGTAATATTTATTTCAATGTAACTCGTAATAAATTTGTGTTTAAGTTTTGCAGGTTTTTCTTGTAGGTTTCTTCCTTTAGTTTTCAGACAGTTCATTCATCTGTTGAACTGTTGCCATTTTTCTTACAAAATTTCCTCAAACATTACTTCATGAGAAGGTACCTGCCGCTTGCAGCAGTGACAGCCCTTTGTTCTGGTTTTCAATAATATCAATTGGTCAGTCAATTGGAAGTCTGTTTAAGGGGTGAAGTACTTTGAACATAGCATTTCAAAACAAATTCGTGAACTTCCACATAAAGTACATCTACAAAAGGTGCTTGTGATAAAAAAGATTATTAGTTATGCTAAATTTCAGATGGTCATTTAAAAAAAAAATACAAAGTAAGCACAAATCCTGCTTGGAACGTTAAGCATCTTACAAAACCGTCAGAGCAACTGATGTTGCCTAATAAACCTACCTTCTTGCGTGTTGCTTTGTGAAGCCCTTCTTGGATACACCAAAGTGACTTCATGTGTGGGGGTGGTTGGTTTGTGCTGGTTCTTGCGGTGAAGGAACAGTTGGAGGCGGAAAAATGTCAGGATCTGCTCAACGTAAAAAGAAAAGAAAAAGCCACTGCATTTATTCAAACTGATACAATGGAGATAGTGTTCACCTGTATTTTAAGATTTGTGCTCATTCCCACTCTTGTGGTTAAACTCATCCCATATGTAGAATAAAGATTCAAAGAAGGTTGAAGTCATAAAAGGTACATGACCAGGCAGATCAACAGATGATAACAGTTTTTAGACACAAATGACCATTAGTTTGATTGGATTTACAATTTTGTCAGATGGCATTTTTCTTTCTTAGTATCACAAACATGCATTACTGCTGCAAATTGTTTAACAAAAGTAAAATTCTCAATGTTTGCTGTGATTATTCGAAGTACTAGTCGGTTTAATAAATACTACTTTTGTGTTGTAATTAAGGCAAACAAATAATGTTGCATCCACTTCAAAGAAAACAGATTGCTTGTAGTTTCCCAATCACACCATGAGCAAGTTTGCTTCATACCACTTTCATTCTTCAGAAGAACAACTTTAAACGTGAAGTTTAAGTAAACATGGTAGTTGATAACATGAAAAACAGTGTACTTGCATATATTTCACATGTCACTTGATTGTCATATTCTTTTTATTTGCAGTCTTTTCCACAAGTAGTCCGAACAATTTGCAAAGCATTTCCCCTCATGGCTGTGTGATTTGGAGACAGATTACGTAGCACCATGGAATCTGATCTTTGTATTAGTCCTTTACTCTACAGCTAGGGTATTAGACATTGTAATCTGTGATTTGGAATATATTTTGACTTACGTTGTTGTGAATTTTACCCAGGAATCCTCTTTTTCCATGTTTCAAAAGATCTGTGAGTGTCTCTATGTGTGTTCTTATATTCCTATCTTGAGCAGGGAAGCCTGGAGAGTTCTCATGTTTGGAATGTGCATACAGTGTATCTGATGGAGTTGAGATGATTGCTGGTCAATTGAGGTCAGCTGCAAGTGCCAATATGTCAAAACCTTCAAGAACATTACCTGAAGAGGAGAACCTTGTATTCGTTTCCTACTTGGTGAATATATGTACCACAGATTTCCTGACCTCCATTAAACAGCATTTAATGAATCCATGAGAAACGTAATGACAGTAATAGTGAAAAAGCATCTGCTTTACCTATGGCTGTTATGAACGGCCTTTTCTGATGGATGCCTGAAATAAATGGAGGCTTTGGAAGGGCTGCAACTGGTGCTGACATGGCGTTATCAGGGTTGTCTTCATTTTCATCTGCAATGACATGTAAGCAACATAAAAAAAAGAAGAAGTATTTTACTGATTGTACGTTTGATAGTGCTCGTGTAAATACAATGAGGTGTAAATGTCTAAAAGTTCAATTATAACATAGGCAGCAACAATTACTTAAAACCTTGTTTTTCAATAACTCTATGATATGGCTATTATTACAGGCTGTCCCTTGTAAATGAAAATGTTAAATTACCAAAAAATTAATTGTTAGCAAGTAAAATGTCTTCATCATAGGACATCATCAACATAGGGCTTTGAACAACCTATGTTTTCTTACATTGACATGTTGATTCATATTGATATACATTTTTTGTAACATAATTTAAGACAAATGTTTCAATGTTTTCTCCTTCTTTACAGGGGTAGGACTTGAAAAAACTGAGGGAGACATAGTAGTAACGTAGGCCATTGTGCTGACCAAGCACAAATCGGAATTGGGCCATCAATGCTGCAGATTTTTTTTTTTAATTCTGTAGGCATAAACTCTTTGGTTGCGATTCTGTTTCCTTTGGCACAACTAGTTACTGCTGGAAAACAAATAACATCATCTTCAGATGCCGACCGTCGCCATCACTGTCAGAACCATTGGAGATAAATCTTGCTGGTGCAGTTCTCTTTCTTCAGCTGGTCTGAAGGCTTTCCCCTTCAGAATCTATCTTGGAAGTTTCCTCGGCCAGCCGTGACAGTTTCTTTGTCTTGTGAAAGTTGTCTGTGGTATTGAAATGATGACAGACAAACAGTTCCCAGTGTGTTCAGGTATTATTTTGGATTTTCATCGTAGCATACAGCAATAAACAACGTTATTTACTAATACATTGTAAAGGGGGTACAATTGCAGTTTGAAGTCAGGGCTCATTCAATCAGTCTTTCATCAATGCCAAACTACATCCATTTGGAGGGAATACGGTTTTTTTTTGGCTTTCCACATGACTTGAATTTGCTCCTGCATTATAAAACAGGTAAATTTAGAAAACAAGTACATCAATATAAAAATGTGCTTATAGACTACCTGTCATCTCTGCAAAAGAGTATTTGGTTTCTTGAACTAATATCACTAGTTTGTGTCAATACTCAAAGAAACATATAGACGGAATTTGGAAGTGAGGAGAAATTTTGAATTACCTACCAACGAAACGAAAAACGCGCACTTTTTGCTCGACCATCTTTCTGGATCAGGAATTTCCCCTTTTTTGGCCCTTAAAGTGGCATTCTTTCTTGGCTAATAACAGTGCAGATTCTGAAAATACAATGCAATATGATTGTTGGGGTAGTATTGAAGTAATTGTACTTGTACATTTTCACTGACATATTGACATACACTGACATATTGTAATGGTAAGTGTACAATACCCATTCATGGGTCTTTATACTTACGAATATATTTTTCATTAAGCATGATTTAATATTCATGGTTGTCTAAAACTAAAAAGTCATATAAGATTCAAAGTGGTGGTAGAAATATTTGGAAATGACCTACTTCACCACTACCTGCAATCCATTTTCTGCTTACTCACTTCCACAGACCCCTCAGCAACAAACTCCACAACTGCAAATTGATTCATCTGCAAGAAATAATGTCACATGAAGAATTATGACGACCAGATATATTTCAAAGCTATTTCAATAATGCTGTACAATAATTCTGGAAAGACTCGATAAGTGATTTTTACAGTCAATTATTCTAAGAATTAGTTTCTATGTAGTCATCATTTGCGATATCATCATTACAAATTTTGAATCTAACTACACTCTTTCAGTTCTGCATGTAGTTTTCAAATGGAAAAGCTGCAGACCTGTCCAAGCTGCCATGTAACATAGCTTCATAGGCCAAATGAACTAATGGATGAACATTGTACACAAGAAAATCATCACCATACAAGGTACGGAACTGTTGTACCGCATACTTCAATAACTTGTCTGCATACTGGTAGTGAATGTGTGTAGTTGATGGACAAAGCAATATTGCGATAGCCAAGCTGAGACATAGGAAATGGTCATACAGGTCCTTCCTCAAAATTCCTTTCAAAACAATCTTGCCCGTGTAAAGAAGGAATTGACGAAACTCTGTTGCTTTCCATCGATCGATTTCTGACAGGCTCCTTGGCTTTCTGGCAAACTGATCGGTGATACTTGGCTTCAGTGCAAGTAATCGATTACTGATTTCTTCCACATGCCCTGCTGACATTCTTACTTCTTTGTTGCCTCTTATCCATGATATGAGTAATTTTCTCTTGACACCAAGGCAAACTTGATGCATATAATAAATGGGGAACGACGTCACCATATTTACATTGTGACATCACAGAATGGAGAGGAGACTTGATTGTGATGTTCAATGTTTGTCTGGCATCGAAAAGAGTCGTCAGTTCGCAAAGTTATGCCTTCCACTTCCGGAAATGTCATTCTACCCTTCCAGGCTCTCTTTTGGGTGCATTTGTCACAGCCATAATTAGCACAGTATAACTTTAATACATTTCACAAAAGCTCTAGCAGGAGCATCACACACAATACACCGCAAGGTGACTGTTACGTTTATTCCGTCATTTGGAAGACCATGGCAGAGTAAATAATTTAAGTAATTTTGTGTTATCAATCAAGAAGTCCACATTTTTGGGTTTTGAAATTCCACAGGCAAGTGCTACTGGAAAAACTTTGACTGCTTGCAAGTTCATTACACCACACGTTATTGCCCACAGGGATGTTTCGGCACTTTTCAACAATGGCAATCCATCAATTTTCAGTGAGATTTCAACATGATCAATAGTACTGTTTGTTAATGCATAAATTTCAATCTTAAGGAGTTACTCTTCAATCCAAGGTATATGTAGTTTATTGCAGATTTTATGGTAGAGATAACATTCCTTGGAGAGTTTAACAGTCGAGCAGTAATAGGGCAGTAATAGGGAGACAACTATGACCTGGGTTTTCTAGTATTTTTAGGAGGCCATCAATTGCATTATGCTTAACATGATATCCAATTGCCCAACTAGCAAGGTCGGCTTCAATTGTACACAAATTTGTTGCTGTGTTGAGAATGGCCATCTCCCACCGATAGACCCTCTTCGGCAGAGTCGCATTCATCCGATTCTGGTTCGGATTCATCATCATACCCCTGTTCGGGATCAGGCTCGGTTGGCTGTTCATTATCATGTTCACTGATGTCATCAGCTTGTAATGATTGGGCGTCATGACAATCAAACATGGAATATGTAGCCCTGTTCTAGAGTTACTTTTCGTCACTTGCAGTACTGTAAAGTTCTTCAGTAGATCCCAAGCTACGACCAGCACCACAATCCTCATCTTCTCTGAGAGTTTGGTAGTTTCTTCCAGTCTTAAGCAAACGTACTGCAGAAATCCTTTTGCGTTTGTATTTTCTGTGTTTGTCCGTAGCATTTTCCATAGTAAAATGGCTGCAGGGATATAAAGAATTTTTAGGATCTATTACCACCTGAGGTTATAAATCATGACAATAGGCCATATTCTTTGAAAAGGTTGTGGGTCATAATTTGTGTGGGGGGGGGGCAGTATGTATGAATCAATTCTTGTAGGTTTCCATTATTGGAAATTGTTGTCTAGAATTTAATTATCTTTAGGCATCCATTTGTAAAGTGTTTTTGAGTCAACATTTGTTACGAATTTTTTAAATCCTTCTTTATAGTTTATGTTTCGGAAGGTATTTATAAAGTTGTTTTGAGTCAACACTTCTGTTGTATAGGGTGGGGGAGGGGAGCAGGGTTGAGAAGGTTACATTAATTACTTTCATCAATTGTTCT
>JAIPMN010020883.1:2200-18016 GCA_020650975.1 Apostichopus californicus | reverse complement strand
GAGCAGGGTTGAGAAGGTTACATTATCAATCTTCAATATAAAATCAATCTTCTGACATATAAAGCTCTTACATGGCCTCGCCTCCGACTACATCGGCGATCTCCTGGCACCCTATGTACCCAGCCGATCATTACGCTCATCATCACAGGGAATGACAAGAAAGAAAAAAAACTTGGGACAAGGCATTTTCAGTATGTGCGCCCAAGCTATGGAATGCCTTGCCGAATTCAATACTTACCTGCAAGCCTTGCCAGTTTTAAAACATCGCTGAAAACATTTTAGAATTGCCTTTCATGTTTGAACTGTACAGTATTTTGTATGACCATAGCTTTATTGTATTTTTCTATCGTATTATCAGTTTGATGGTATATACCTTTTAGGCAATATTTTTGTACTATTTGCGTTGGAATGTTTCCTGTATTTTAAATGTTTCCTGTTTATTCATTGTTTCAATTCCTGTAAAGCGCTTCGAGCAGTGTTGCTGGTTAACGCGCTATATGAGTACTATATTATTTTATTATGATTTAATTATTTTGTTATTTATTACTTACATCAATTGTTCGACTTGAAATATTGGGGGGGGGGGGCTATTAGTCACACATCATGTATTTTCCCTCTTTGTTAAACTGCGTCTTATTGTTAGAAGAAGCTCACAAGTTATTTATTTATATTAACTCTATTAAATTGAAGTGTGTTTTTTTAAGATTAAAATTATTTCTTAATTGTTAAGTCTGCAACTTAATTGTTTGGCTGGGTCTTTAGGCTGCAAACATTCATTGTTCTTGTGGAATTTCTTTATTGAAAACTTGTATTGGTCTGTAATTTCATTATTCTGTAATGTATGCATGCAATAAATAATACAAAGTCAGTTGACAATATTGTTATATCGGATGGTTTATTTGTAGTATTAGTATTAATGCAAAGGCGCACATCTTGGTTAGTCTCCCGAAATAGCAGTTCTCACCGTGCGTAACGATTTACGTTCTCTATATTTTCTCACTCCTCAATCAACTCCCAGTCATGCGCTACATAGAATGATGCATGATGGGAATTGTTTACCGGACAACGTATGAATAATCATGAACTTGGATATGACATCTCCCCCTTTCTTTTTAGAATGATACTCCTAATTACACACAAAAAAGCTTGCCATTTACTTGGTAATTGATATCATTCATACGCTTGTACATACCTTAAACTGATGAGTGCACTACCATTTGGAAAGATAGGTAAGATTGATAGCATAAAAATATGAACGACTGATTGTAAGAAATTAGTGCAAACAGGTAAAGAAAGCTTCATAAGAAAGTTAGAACTAATCACTCGGCCTCCCCTGTACTTAGTTAGAAAGATGAGACTGTTCAGTGTGTCACATAATCCCTAAAATGTTCTGGAACACGTCTGGCCCGTGTTGATATTCTAACAGGAGGAAGGGCATTGGACTCCAGGTGGTTCATCAATATCCTCAAAAGGCAATCCAACTTGTGGAGGTCTCCATTTTCTTCGAATCGTCTGTGGAGAACTGTGACTCAATCTACTCGCATGCCATGTTCTACCGCCATTAGTGACATAAGTGTGATCACTTAACTTCTGAACAATCCTTAAATACGTCAACCCCAGTAGGTTTAAGTTTGTCTATACCAACGATATTCAACTAAGTTCGCATTTTATGACCATGAAGCAAAAGTGAAGGGCAACACCCTGTTGTTGCATGCGGTGTTGCCCGATATGCAGCTAAGAAATCTAACACTGAAGTCGTTTCACGGTGTTCCTGTGTTAAACCATGTTTGAACAGATGTTTTAAGAACCCCATTGAACCTCTCAATGCCTCCATTACTATATGGTTGGTATAATGAAGTGCGAACATGTCGAATACCCCTAGACCTTAAAAATGTGCCAAACTCGGTACTCACAAACTGAGGACCATTATCTGTGACTATCTCACAGGGATATCCGTATCGACAATCATATGAAGCTTTTTTCAAAAGGACCAACAATATCCATACCTAATTGATACCATGGCTGCTGTGTGTATTTCACCGGTTGCAAAGGCACATTTTTAGGTTTCACTGATTTGTCATTTAATTCACAAACAATGCATTTTCGGACAAAATCCTCAACTTGTCTATCCACTTGTGGCCACCAGTATAACTGACGCAGCTGCTGCTTTTTCCTTGTCATACCTTGGTGTGATTCATGTGCTAGGTGTAAGAATGTGTTGGTGAGATTCTCTGGGACAATAATCTTATCATGTCTCATAACAACTCCATCTCACACTGTTAAGTCATCTTTCATTTTCACCAAAGGTTTTGCATGCACAGCCATTTTGTTGTAAGAAGGCCAGTTGGTAGGTATGTAATATTTTAAAGTTTGTATGGTTTCATCAGCATGAACTTCGTGTTTTCACTTATCTAGTGTTACAAGATTGACCTGATTGATAAGTGCTACATGACAGATTAGTTCATCATCATGATCATATTCCAAATGACTGGCTGGCATTGGAACCCTTGACAAAGCATCTGCTAAAGTATTGTCAATACCTCGTTTGTACTCTACATCAAAGGAGTATTTCAGGAGACGACACGACCATCTAGCTAATCTAAGTGACTGACTGCCAGAACCCTTAGTAAACAACGTGGTCAGCGCTTTATGATCGGTTCTTAACAATAACCTGCGTCCCTACATGTAAGTATTCCAACGTTCACAAGGCAATATGCACGACAACGCTTCCTTCTCTACAATTGAATATATTTACCTTCTGCATCTGAAAGTGTGCGGGAAATACACTTTACTATATTTTCATTGTTATCTGTAACCTGAGTTACAGTGGCGCCCAGACCATAGTATGAAGCATGACATGTAACTATGGCAGGTAAATTTGGAGCGAACACTGACAACACATTTGTCTTACTAAATGCCTGCTTTAAGTTATCCAAACTTTCCTGACCAAACATTTCTCACTTGCTCAACAACGGAAGCAAAGTTTGGTATGTACTTTCAGAAATTTCCAGCTAAGCCAAGTAAGGATCTATGAGACTTTACATCTTTAGGCACTGTGGCATTGGTGATAGCCTTGTACTTAATACCAATCTGTATGTCACTCTCACTGATGGTGTGACCCAAAAGGTGTAATGAGCTTTCAGAAAACTGACACTTCTGAGAATTTAGTTTCACATAATACTTTGCAAATCGACCAATGTAATTTTTTCAGCTTTAGATCATGGTTTGTCTGTGTAGCCCTCCATATAATTACATCATGAAGATAGTACTGAACCCCATTTAAGCCTGCTAAGATAGTAGTCATCATCTTTTGAAATACAGATGGGGCTGAAGCAAGGCCAAAGCAAACTCTCTTGTATGATAAACTCCATCGTGAGTTAGGAGTGCAGTTGAACCCCTTCAATCTGGATGAATTTCCAGCTGGTGATATGCCTGCATAAGATCTAAACTTGAAAAGATCTTGGCATTTGTAAATTCACCAAACATGTCATAAATTTTAGGTAGGGAAAATTTATCAGGAATGATAGCATTCTTTATTTCTCTTAAATCAATGCAAATTGTAATGGCACCATTTCCCTTCCAGGACACTACTATTGGTGATATCCATTCGGATGCATCTACCTTTTCAATAATGCCTAGACTTTCTAATTTTATTATTTCTTCTGTAACTTTACATCGAACTGCGAATGGCAATGTACGCATTTTTGGACTGACTGCTTCATAGTTTGCTTTCATCTTTACTTTGTGCATGAAGCCTTTAATTGGTGTGAGGAATGACCGTTCCTCATTATGAGAACATGAATTGCCATTCACTGGGGAAATTGCTTCAGGTACGTTGACAGAATACTCCAGCGTTATTACATGTTAAAGTAGAACCTGTTATAGTAAGAGATAGGGCCTGTATTAAATCTCTTCCCAAAAGACTTGATCCATTATCTACTACATAAATATTACAATAGCAGATTTACCTTCATACTTAACCAAAGTTCGCAAACATCACAAGATATGAATCTGTTTCGTGTAAGACGAAAACGTATGTCCAGGGGGGTGGTTCAGTAAGTGCCTCATAGAAGAAATGTTTTTGAAATGTTTCCTTTGTTAAAATTCAGACCCCAGAACCTGTATCTATTTCAAACTGGACGGATACAGTATTCACTGATACAATGCAAAACATCAGACTTGATGTAGGACTTGTAGGCGTAGATGGACTCACATTAGAATTAACTGCATTGGTATCCATAGTAACAGTAAGCACTTGCATATCCAGCTCTGGTTCACCTGTAACTGGAGTAGAAGGCAGGTTAAGGCTTGTGTAATCTTCAGGTTCCCCGTTGACCTGCTGAATTGTCGTAGAAGAGGTGCTGCGGCACACTCTGACAAAGTGTCCTCCCCTGTTACATTTACGGCAGACTGCATTGGCTGCTGGGCGTCGGTTGTTGTAAAGCAAAAGCCATCGTAATCCCATCTTCGTCGCCATGTTAGATCGGATGGTTTATATGTAGTATTAGTATTAATGCACAGGCGCACAGCTTGGTTAGGCTCCCGAAATAGCAGTTCTCGCAATACACCGTTAGACGGTAGGATGTACACGTACGTAAGTAAAGACTGCAGCAAGAGTACGTGTGTAACGAATTACGTTCTCTATATTTTATCACTCCTCAATCAACTCCAAGTCATGCGCTACATAGAATGATGCATGATGGGAATTATTTACCGGACAACATATGAATAATCATGAACCTGGATATGAGAAATATCACTTGCTCTTCAAATATGTTGTGACTTGAATGATTTTGAAAGAAATTGTGTTCGTTGTCGAGTTCACACATGACATTAAAAGTTTGCCAAACCAGTGAAGAAAACAGAGTTTCTACAAAAGAAGTTAACGTACGTGGTTCTGATAGAAAGTGGCAAGTTATAAGGGTATTGTGTCTATATTGGAGCGACGTTATTGGTAAATTTTTATAAGTACTTCCCCAGAGTTGTTGCTTCCTCACGACATAGCCACAGACCCAGTGAAAAAGCACATAAAAAGTTAGGGTCTGAAGATCGACTATTGGTGACATAATGTGAAAAGTAGCTTATCTGGAGTAGTGGAGAGGACTTAAATGTAGTCCGTAACGATCCCAAATTGTACCACGCTAAAATTGCAACAAGTTTTGCAAAAGTATTTTCTTACAGGTCTACACTCTAAAAAAAAATCTCAGACATTCAGAATTTTCACCAAATGGTCAGCATGTTTGAATATATGGCATATAAATGTATATGGGTCCAATAAAGCATACACTTACCATTCCATTTGATGCCCAAAAAAATTAAAGAATGTACGTTCCTCTGAAACTGCACATAGCCTCATGTAAAATTATTTGTTTTGAGAACATTAGAACGGTTAGCTAGGCCGAAAGTTTATAATTCAGCGCACAAACTCGAAATTAGGAAAAATTCCAGCCGAAAACTTACCCAAAGGTGAGTGCTTTCATCTACTAACTAATATACAACTGACAAGCCGTTTGGGATCCCAATAACGTAATCGCCATTGTCGTCATACCAACGAGAAGTTGTACGTTTGAGAGTTGGATTCTCCGATTAGTCATCGGGCTGATGTGCGCGAGCTAGCAGTATTGTACTGTAGAAGTACGTAGTTGTATAGTACTGTACTAGTGTAGTATTACTGTACAAGCTATATTATATATGTTGCAGTTTAGTGGATTTTCCGTTACTTTCGTACCTAATTGTTCATCGGGTTAGCTTCTTAAGTTATTCTACTTATTTTAACTATTGCTTTCAAGCCATACTTATTGGCGAGGACAAAGTTAGACTAAAAAGGTAGTACTCAATGGCGTTGCGCGCCAGTATAGTATTAGACCGTAGGTATAACTTAAGCCTAGCCTAAATAGGCCTAGACTATATTGAAGGTAAAGTAAAATTCCCTCAGTTAAAAGGCTAATTTTTAGAATGGAAGGCTCGCAGACTTAAACGCAAGAAAAAGATTTTATAGTGTTTCATGTGCTTTCACTGCCTCCGTCGGCAATGTGGCTTCTATGAACTATAATATTAATAGGCCTTATACTTAGACCAATTGGCCTAACAATGTGTACTTCGTTGTTTATGTTGATCCGACACCGTGATTTGACCTCCCCTCTAGAAATATTTCCCATGTCTGCACGCGTGCGATTTTAGAAGAGAGCGCGAAACGCAAACGGTTCGCGTGCAATTTGAAACAATGTACTCTAGCAAAAGCAGCGCGTCGCACGCAAGCTGCGCACTGTAGCGCGCCAGAATCGTAGAAACAATGCACGCAGCTTCAGCAAGCTGTGCGCGCGACTTGAGCGCGCTGCGGTTCGTTGTTGAAGCGAACTATATAAGCACACAAGAAGCGAAAGGGTGCATGCAGATATATAAGCACATATAGCGCCAAAGCAGAAAAGAGAAAACAAATTTTTCAATGTACAGGTCTAAAATAAAATGTATTGTCAAGTAAAATGAGACAACATGTCTAATTTGCACAGATTAATATTCAAAAGTATTTTAATGAAAAGAAAAGGAAAGATCTTGGTGAGAATACTGCTGATGAGTAGAATTGTTTAGGGTGTAAGCATTGGCAGTTGACTGATACAATATTAATAGAAGTGACTTAATATTTTTATTAAAGGTTGGAGAAAGTAACAAGGCTTAAAACTGTGAACATAGACTTTGTTCATTAAGTCAACAGTGACATGCAACTTTACAATATAAGAGTAATGAACTAATGTAGTTTCAGTTAACCATTTAATTAATATGAATATAAAAAAATGGCAAGATATCATAGTTAGTATAAAAATATAAAAATATGTAATTGTGCAGCAGAAAAATGGCATGTGAAAGAAAATATTGATTTTTTATTTTGAACTAAAGATTGCTTGGTGTAACCTAAACTAGCAAAAAATTTCAAGGTATCAAAAATGGCAAGGGGGAAAATGGAATACTGAGAGAAGTTTAGGTAATGAGCAGTTGCAGCTTAAGAATATAATTGAAATACTTAAGGGTTTAAAAGCAATTTTTAAATGGCAAGGCTAAATATGGAGTATAATAAATAGAGTTGCAAAGGTTGTTGAGTACCTATCATAGAAGGAAGTTTTAAGTGACCTATAAAGCTGGCATACATAATATACCCAACCCCAGGGAAGTTGTGAATTGTTACTGCCGCTTGTCTGTGAAACTGGAAAACTTCTGCTTGAAGCTACGACGAACAGTGACGCACTTGCTGTTTACTATGGCATTGATGTCAGTCTCTGTCGGTGCTGGCAGACCCTTCTTTTGACAAAAGCACAGGACATATGCTGCAAAGAAAAGGGGGAAAACCTATCTAATTGATGTAAATAATATTTAACATATGAAAAAGTGTCAAAACAAGTTGTGCACTGAAAAAGATTTTCTGTAGGTAAAATATTTACTGTTTCATAAATTGTTGTCTTTTCTGTTAGTGCACATTGCACGCCACCAAAATATCCCTTTAATAAATTGTCAATCAGCAAAATACAAAGTATAATGCAAAGAACAAACAATTTTAAACACTCCACATCTTTTTTTGTTGCACACACCTACCTTAAAATATATGTTGCTCTCTTTTGCAAGCTTTTTTTCTTGATAAATAGAAAAAGTAAACCTTTTAAGAATAACTTACCTTTGGCTGCACTCAAGCGTTTGGGATCAAGCGGAACACTCATGTCAACAGACTGCTTGTTGCAAGCCTTTGGTCTTCCTCCAACAGCACAGCCACGACGAAGCTCATCAAAGGAAAAGAGGACTTGTAGAATTTTCCTCAACATTACACCTAAACCTTTTCTCCCTTTTAACGCAATACTGGTTCGTTCTGGCACAGTCACATAAACACCAGTGCCTTTCACTAATTCCACTTTCTGCAAAGAGACAATGAAATGTAGAAAATGACTTAATATTTATCACTGTAAATTTGGGGGATGGAAAAGTGGGGGGGGGGGGTGGGTTGCTGTCAGAAAGACTTGAGAAAAATGTGAAGTTGAAACAAAGTTTGTACCCATTCCAACAGAAAAAATGTCTCTGACTTTTCCATGACTTTCAAGGACCTCAAATGAAATATTCTTCAATGTGTTGTTCTTGTTTTCCCACTTCTGTTTTTTTTTTACATTATTCAATTTTTAGATTGAGAATATCCCAAAAATATGTGCTTTCTTAAAATTCCCTGACTTTTCCATGACCGTTGGAAAAATTATACATATTCCCTGACTTTCCACACCTTCAAATTCCTATTTTAGTTTCCCTGACTTTCCAGAACCTGTGCAAACTTTGTGAAATTATTACAGGCTGGGACGAGTTGTGCAATCTCTACCTGATTTTTGGCCAAAAATTTTTTTATTTTTATTAAGACACTACCTTTTGTTGCTTATTCATATGCACCTGTACTTACAAGGTAGGGGTTTGCCCTTTCCAAGGTGATTGATACAATTACAATTCAATTTCAACTATTTTCTTAGATCACTTTTTTTATGATATGCTAGGACTGTAAGCAGGACAAATTTGTTACCGCACAGCTCAAAATAGATACAAAGAACAAACCTCATCCTGATCACCAGATGGTGATGATGACATTCATGTGTCCCCTATTTCTGTGACGGAACTACTTGTTGTTGCCCCCAGTGTACTCGTTGCAAGTATGGTTAAAGATGGTGGCGTAGTCAACGATGGTGGCGTAGTCAACGATGGTGGCGTAGTCAACGATGGTGGCGTAGTCAACGATGGTGGCGTAGTCAACGATGGTGGCGTAGTCATCGATGGTGGCGTAGTCAACGATGGTGGCGTAGTCAACGATGGTGGCGTAGTCATCGATGGTTGTGCAGTCTCTGTGACCATACTGAATATATAGGTTCGATGTTGACTAAACGATCGTCAACCCAGTAAATAAGGCATCTTTTCCGAACAGTTTGGAGTTTCGTTGAAACGTCTTTAGTGGTACTTTTTGCATTTTCTGCCGCTGTCTGAGACAAAAGCATCAAGGCAGTCGCATCCATTATCAAGGCCTTAACTTGCAAATATAAAGTCTTGATATTGTTCAAATTCCCTGGGTAATTCGCAAAGCTGAAATCTCTTAAACAGGTTAGCAAAGAATGTATTTTGACGATAATCCAACGAAATATCCTGCTGCCGATACAAAGATAACGAAGAACTGGTTTGCAAAGTCGAGGCTGTAGAACTTCACTACAGGACGTCAAGCTAGTAGGCTAGGCTACGTAAGATCTAGAAACCTTACGTTCCAATCACCATATATGCAAACGAAACTGAGTGATAGACTATCAGCTAATTAAAGTTGAGCGGAATAAATACAAGGCATAAAACAAGTAATTTAAACACTTTCGTATGGCTGATTGGAAATATGTTACAGTAGATGTCAAGGGAAAGAGATGGACTCTGGCAGGCTGATAGAACTTCAGTTGACGGCGTACTGTAACGTCGGTACTTCTAATGTTCTAAATTAAAGCGCGGTCATCGTATGGTCTACGCTGAATGGCTAGTATCTACCAGTCCAGAATATTTGCATATATCGATTTACGCAAAATCTATAGGTTGGCAAAGTGCTTCCACGGAGGAGAAAGAATCACGAAAGCTGTCAAAACGGGTAATAATAAGGTTTGGGTGGGTCAAAATGTTTAAGGAGCAGTAATTCGCTCCAAAAATAGTCGCATGAGCTTATTTTTGGAAACCTGTATTGGTTTACAGGATCTAACGGTGCGTATTTAAGAACAAATTCATTTTCACGATGTGGAAACATTATTAGTTGTATAGTACACTGTAACGTACAACTGACCATTATCGGGATATGTTAATGGCTATTCTCAAGTAGTAATTTAGTATACAGTGCCAACGTTAGTCTAACATACTATTACGGCGCGGCGACGATCCGGTGAATGTATATTAAAACGACAGCACTACAGAGCCTGCCTGTTGTTTCATCAGGGGGGAAATGGTGATCATTCTTAGGTTTTGCACGTATGAACTCACTGTCGCAGTTGTGTTATGGTGACTGCGAACCACCTCATATTCATGTCTCACTTACTGGAAGTTGATCCAACAAGTCCTTACTTGCCTACACAGAACCACAGAGCTTCTAAGCGGCGGCGTACACAACGCCAGCCTAACGTTAAGTCACGCTGTCTAACAAGGCCTAAGCCTAGTGATATTAATAGTTCATGAAAACAAACTGTCTCGAGAACAACACGGTGGCGAATGGACAAGCAAGTAGAGATTAATGCGAGTTTAGGTGTTAGGACAGTTCAATTAGAAGATGATGAATTCACAGTAAGTGAAATTCAGCCAGGGCAAGTTGACTTCGTTTCAACAAGGGAGGTTCAAGTTGAACATGATGCCCATAGTACTACTACTACTAGCCTCAAAATTTCGCAATACAGAGGCCAAGCAACAAACAAACAATGTTAACCTAGCCAACCTTACCTTACAAACCATTTCAAACCTCAACTCGGTGACAATAAAATGGGTTCTCAGAAGTTGTCATCTGAACTTGGATGCATTCATACTGTGACACAAGGATCTGAAAATCTGAATGTCTCCGAATCTGACCACTTATTGGGCCTACGTCTGTCTGATGGCTCCTCAACGGATGGAATAAAAAGGTAATAGGGCCTAGGCTTATAGTATACCTAGGCTACCCACATTAGTGTTACTTTTTAGGTAGACTCATAATGTCGTAAGGGAAATAGGTTAGGACAAACTGGCCAGCTGTCTTACGCCCAAAATACAATTTGCCCAAACAGCCTGGATTTTTTGATTAACCAACCTCGGCGTTTCAATCAGCATGTCTGGACATATGTAAGGCTTATGTGGTGTCTTTAACAATTAAGAAGATATATGGTACTGATCAGAGCTTGTGTGGGTTTGAATATAATTAAGAAGGGTGCTCAGAGACTATTTTGTAAGGGTGGAATGTAAGGTTGCCCAATACCTAAGATACACTCGAGTTGGTTGAAATACCCACGCTGGTTGTGCAAAAAATATAAAACAAGTCACCTAGCTTAGGGCAAAATGTCCAGGCAGGTCGGGTGAAATCTATCAGGTGTTGTTAATTTGGCATGTATGATGCTAGTTAGTGTTGCAGTTTAATCATTGATCAAATGAAATAGAATAGAGTTGAAGTTGGAGCGATGCTGTGTCAAATTGGTGAAGGGTTTGGGGATTTCCTCTATGTGTACTTCTCTAGTCATCTTTACTTTTAGAAGTACACTTAAATCATGGAAAAGTGTCATCATAGAAACATGCAAGAAGCTCATGTTTCCTTGCCATTCACCAAACAAATGCAAGGTTCTTGGCTGTACTTTAACATAGTTGTTCAGACATAAACAGCTTATATTTGAACTATAACTTTTTTCCCTCTACTCATCACAGGGATCTGTATGATGATAACCTCCACCTGGCAAATATTGAAGAGGTAGGAGGCATTGATGAAAGTGATGACTGGTGTGACTAACTTTGGCAGAAAGTATGTTGATGATTCTGATGTTTTCAAGCAGCCATAGCATTACTGGTGTTGCTCTGGTTGATTTGCTTGTGCTAATTTGAATTCAATGCCAAAAGCCAAATATCTGCAAGACAACACTTCATATGTTTCCAAAAATTTGTGGAACTCTAAAAAATCCGATGAAATTCCACAAGTTCTGCAATTTTTTCAATTATTTACTAAGCTCCTCTGATAATGTTAGGTGCACAGTATGCAGCAGTGATGTCTCAGAGAACAGTGGAATATCCTACTTTATAGAAATACCGATTGTTAATAAAATTTGCACCTTAATGAAAAGGCAGGGATTTTATAATGACTTGCAGCATAGATTCAACAGAAAGAAGACAAACAGTGACAATATTGAGGATATTTACGATGGAGAGCAGTACAAACGTCTTTTTGCTCCAGGAAAAATTTTACATGAAGCAAGAAACATATCTCTTATGTGGTATACAGATGGATGTCCGATCTTCAAATTATCAAAGGTCAGTCTTTGTCCTCTTTTTTTCAATCAATGAGTTGCCGGATAAACGACGGTTCCTAAAAGAGAATTTGATTTACGCTGGATTGTGGCTTGGTTGAAAACCGGCTGTGGGCACTTTTCTGAAACCATTCCTTGCTTCCATTAAAGAACTTGAAGATGGTGTAGAAGTTTACGCTCAGGACAAAAAGGAAATTATCATAGTTAAAGCTGTGGTTCTCTGCGGTACGTGTGACCTTCCTGCAAGAGCTGTCATGTTAAATATGATGCAGTTTAATGGTGCTTTTGGGTGTTCTCATTGCTTACAAAAAGGCTCTTCAACATCAACAGGAAAAGGTTCGGTGTGGACATATCCTTTTTGCATGACTAATCCTCTTGGTCCTAAACGGTCTAATGAAAAAATGTTGAGTGATGCTATGAAAGTACACACCATGCAAATGAAAAAGCCCATTAATGGCATCAAAGGGCCTACTTTTCTAAGTTCATTTGGTATGAATCTTGCTGATGGAATGGCTATTGATTATATGCACACAGTTTTGCTTGGAGTATTTAAGAAATTGTTGCACTTATGGTTCGACACATCTCATTCCAAAGAACTATTTCCTTTAACCAAACTGCTTGACAATATTGATATGCGACTTACCAACATAAAGCCTCCACATTTCCCGGATTCCAAGGAGTTTAAAGATCATTTGGGTTATTGGAAGGCATCAGAATATAGGGCATGGCTGTTTTAGTACTCTTTACCAGCTCTAAAGGGTTTAATGAATGACATATTTTTTTAGCATTATGCATTACTAATAGAGACAGTTGTCATTTTGAAAAGTGACAGTATTTCTGTCCATGATATTTAATACTGTGAAAGTTTACTTATCCAGTTTTGTTACTTGTTTGGGACATTATATGGAGACAGGTACTGCCTTTCTGTGGTTCATGGGCTTCTCCATCTTCCAGGTGTAGTGAGAAATCTTGGTCCACTGTGGGTGTATTCATGCTTTGCATATGAAGATATCAATGGGAAAATATTGCACATGAAAAAAGCCTCATTTGCAAATAGCAAATAATTTGTGTTCTTTGCTGAAGGTTCCAGAGTTATTGCAAAATGTGTATGTTGGGGCAGATACATTGAAGTATGTTAAAAAACTATCAGTTAAGAAGAAACCTGCCTCAAAGACAGAGGTGATAAATCGCTTCATTTCAGTGGTTGGTCGTCTTTTGCAATGTAACCCTGAGTCAGATCTGTTGCCATTGATAGTTGAATGTATTGGTTATAAACCACAAATTTCTTCGTCTTCAGCTGAATGACATGTTACTTTACAGCAGTGATTACAAACTTGTGACCAAAAGAAATTCATACACTGTAAGATACCATAGATAGAGGGAGTTACATTTTTTGGCCAGATAAAGTACTTTTAAAAGTGTACGAAATGCTGCAGTTGCTCTGCGAAATGTATGTGCTCGTCAGATTATCTTGCTGTGATAAAGCACATCAACTCTGTGGCTGAAAGCATTGCTGCAAATTGCAGAACAACATTAAAATTACACCATCTTTCGATGGTTCAATCAAGGTCATGTTTTATTTTTCATATCATACCTGTGAAGTACATTGTTGAGCTATGTATTTTCATGCAGTTTGAAAATCCAGAAGAGTCTTTCATTGCACAAGCTAAAAATTTACTACAGAGTGACTAAAGGGTGGAATAATATACTTTCTTTTGCTGGTAGACTAATATTCAGGGTTGTAGTGCAAATTAATATGAGTGCCTCCAGGTTACGAATTTGAATGTTTAGTTTTCTTTAGGAAATCATTGTGAAACATGAATAAAAGCTGTGTATATATTCAACTATTCTGCTCATATTAGGGCAAGCATCAAAAGGAATTGCTGTGTATTTTGAGGCTGGGGGATTGAGTGGAGAAAGAGGTGTGGTAGTACTTGATATACGTAATTGCAGTAAATTCCAAATTGTACTTCTTTATCAACAATGGAGCATTAGCCTCAAGTTAGTGGTGTAGTGCAAGGAAAACCATTACTGGTTTTAATCATGAATTCACAATTGACATTCCAAGTGTCATACTTATTTTGGCTTATAAACAAAAGATGGGTTTCTCCCTCTATGTTGATATTCTTTCTCTTTGTTAGGTGATACATTACTTACCTGTACTGGATGATGAGTGTAAATAAATTTCATATCACTACATGTTCTTTTTAATCAGGTATCTTGTTTCTTAAGGTGTTGTTAACTTACATTAGATGTTGTTTGTCAGGCTCTGAAAAATAATGCCCTGTTTGCCTCCTATTCCCCAAGGTGCACAAGCATCTTGATTTCATTCAAGATCATTTGAAGTAACATTTCACTGAAAGCGTGCATTCCTAATTGTACTGTAACATTTCTCATGCTTTTAAATACTGTTCAAGATAGCCTAGAGAATTGTTTCACCGAACCCCTAAGGGCCTTCGGGTTCCCATGAAACTAAGCCAGAAGTTTGTATGCGCACAGCACCCCCTTACACAAGTCTAAGACATGGTTGAAGTCCAAGAACTACTTGCGCACAAAGACATATAAGCAATTTTTTCTAAGTCCAAAATGTTTGCTTGACACTTTTTTCTAAGTCCAAATTGTTTGCATCAGAAGTCAGCAAAAGTATTTAAGTCCTCTTTGCACGCTTGACCAATGACTGGCGCGCTAAGATCAAGCACGCGCGAAGATGAAGCGCGTGCGCGCTAATACGAAGCGTGCGCACGCTAAGACGAAGCGCGCGCTCGCTAACACGGCGCGCGGGCTAAGACGAAGCGCGCGCTAAGTTGAAGCGCGCAGGGCTTTCAACTTGCGTGCAGAATGAATATGTCAACCCTTTGAGCGTGTGTGTTGTGCGCAGGTTGAGTACTTTTGTGCACCAGTTACGAACGTTGTTGTATGTTCGCTTTAGGCGCGCAACTAGCACACTTAAATTTGTAGAGGGGCTAATAATACTTGGTAGTAATATTAGCTTGAAAACCTCAATATTTTAACATAATACCAGTCGAATTTCATTGATAAATGGTTAAACTAATTAATATGACTAGATCCAGACTATATGGCTACAACTTGACAAGTACGTCTTAAGCTTTCACGCTACACCTTGGCTCAGCCATGTATAATGCAAAACTAGGCTCGTCGACGACAAATTTAATTACCAATACCAGGCTCCATTGCTACTGTATCTGGTAACCTTCTTTAAACCCTTCACCCTAGTCTTGGGCCTCATATGCTAGAATCACGACTAATTAGGTACGTGCATGGTGCCCAGTTTGCCTATTACTATTAGTAGGCCGACACTTTTACCAGTCTGTGTAGGCCTAGCCTGTAGCCAGGTTAGCCTAGCTAGCCAACTTAGGAAGATCGAGGATATAGTATACCTGCCTGCATACACCCGGCATTAATCATGGTTGTTGCAGAGTATGAAGCCCTGATAAGATTAAGAATATGATACAGTCATGATAGGCCTAGCCTATTTATAACCGTTGAAAGCTACGCATTTCACATGATGTTTGCGAATTCTCTAACTTAATTACGCTGTGCCTACAGTATCGCTGCAGCCTAGACCAGCTCTAACACTAAGAGTTACATATACACATACTATCTTTCATATACCCTAGCCATGCATAAACTGTTTTTTTTGGGGGGGGTGGCTTTTACTTCTTTTAGCTGAAGGGGCGGGAGATGGTGTCCGTTTGGTGGTAATTACCATGTACAGATATAGCATACTGACCTAGCTCACTCTAATTTAGATAGGCCTTCAAAGTGAAGGCCGGGGGGGGGGGGGGGGTAA